>BMAO01031349.1:0-223187 GCA_019973975.1 Trichonephila clavata
TCCCGCTTCTGGCGACTCATTTCTGATCCCATTTTCAGATTTGTCGACTCACTCCAGATTTGGCTACTAAAAGATTAAGTTAAAACTTAGTTCGATTAACTATAAAAGGGTTTTTTTAGTTTATTATCTGTCTTTTCGACTGGCTGTTTCGGGAAAAAAAATATTACTTTTTTTCAGTAAGAATATTTATTTATTTATATATATTTTCAACAGAAATAATAATAATGGTAGTATTTATTTTAAAAAATTATTCACAAAATCTTATTTTGTCAGATATATTTGGTAGCAAGAGATGCAGCCCATAATCGAACATTGCAATTATTACACATGTAACCGATTTTCTTCCCTTTTCCTTTGTTATTTCTTTTAGCACAATACACAGCATGGTATATTTTGAGAGCTTCTTTATTTTATTTTATATTTTATTTTGGTGAACAAAACTGGAAAAATACCATTCCACTTAATCGCAGAATTCCAGAAGATTTCTGTCTACCTGAATTTTTCATATTCGTATCGTTACGACAACTTAGTATGTCTTTCTACTAATTCGTATCTGAAATCGAAATTCTTTTTCTACCTCCTTTTTTTATACAAAACATGTGTTCCAAATGCTGATGCCTAGCAAGCGAAAGAATACTTCTTAATCATATTTATCTAAATTTACTAAAAACTTTTTTTTTAATTTATGAAATCTCTCTCACGAGGGCAGGCAGGGATCACTTATATTCGGGTGTGAAAATTACAGCAGCATAAAATGCGACTCCGATCGAATTATCTCGTTTGTGCACAGTTTGGCCAGTTGAGCGCGATTGAATTAACTCGATCGTGCACTTTAAGGGAATCTTTATAAAATGATTCACATACTGATAATTCTATATTTACTTAAAATGTATAATTTTTGTCTTTCTTTTCTTCTTAAATATATATAATTTTTGTCTTTCTTTTCTTCGAAACACTATTTTCCTTGGTTGCCTATTTTGGTTGCCTACTATGTGTGCATACTATATAAAACAGATTTTTTTACTCAACATTAGCTATTTAATTTTTTAAGGAAAAAACTTAAAATTTGTGTAGTGATTTTAAAATGCTACTCCTCCAACAAAAGTTTACATAAACGCATGAAATTTGATTTAGAAGTACGCCAAACTATGCATAACAAAAGTTGGTATGGGTTTTACGATAACATGATTGGTATTCGCACAATACTTCTTTTATGAATGCTCATTGAAAATTCCTTAAAAAATCTACAAATTCGGAGTTCAATTATTTTTTAAGAAAATATAAGTATTACTTTGATTCAAAAAATGCATACCAACTTTTGTTAAATGTACTATTAACTATAAGTTAAGGCAATATGGTACCATCTTCACATTTTTTTTTATTTTTAATATTTGATATTTGGTTTTAATTCTATTTTATAAAGGTTAACATTTAATAATAATTCCATAAAAAAAAATTTTAATTCGTTGCAAAATGTTTGTAAAATTTAAATTTTTTAAACTTTTTTAAACGTATTCTAAATCTCTAAGGCTATTTTAAATATGTCTCTTTTCTTTCAAATTTTTTTTTCCAAGTACCTTATAATATACTTCATTAAACTGTACAAGGGTGTTTTTCTACTGCTGCTCTTTATTTTTTTATTAATTTTTTATAGTTAAACTTCCAAAAATTCTCAAAAAAACATTAATTTTGATTTTGAAATGTTCTTAGGAAAAGTACTAAACATGTTAGAGCTAATTACATGAACAGTTTTACAAAACACACATTTCAGAACATGTATAAAAAATTTCAAACCCCTACTTCAATTATTAAAAAAGCCTTAGGGTTTTGAATAACAGTTTATGTACAAAAATTCAACATGGAGAAATATTAGTTTGAAGTTTTCATTCCATGAATAGCATGATATAATATTCATCGAATAGTCTAAAACTTTTATGAAATGTTAATTAGCTTATTTAAAACTACTTACCATAAAAAAATTGCACAAATGTAGAACAATTAAACAGTATACTGCCATAATGAATATATAGAAAAAAACGAATGAAAGATCAATATTTCATAAAACTTTATCTTAATAATTATAAGAAAATAAATACACACACTTCAGAGCTAATTCCATGCTCAGAGGTAATGCAAAACATGTACAAAAGATCTTTATGCCTTTATTTTTTATTTTCATGATTTTAAAAGCCTTCGAGTGTTAAATATTGTACACGAATAAAAGCAAAAGCAAATAACAATTTCTAAGTAAAATATGTCAAAATCTAAGAACTGCATTTGTTTAAATAAATATTTTAAAATATTTTAATAATAAAAGGGTTGAATTTCACACACATGGGATATATATATATATCACCGAAAACAAATATATAAAAATGGGAGAGTTTTTCTGTTCTTGCTAATTAGATTTTTAGACATCTGAGTTATCAAAATGAGATTTAGTATTTGTGTCTTGGGAGAATCCGTTTTGAAGTTTTAATTTCATTCATAATAATATCATAAAAAGCACGCACAACTTTTAAATCTTGACCAAATCCATTTGCTCTTCAATCAACAATTCACAAACTTGAATTGTTGCATGAATTGCACAATTCTTTCTTGAAATGATTTGTTACTGCATATATAATGTTTGTCTCATTTACGCACAGTAAAAAATAATTAATTTATTTTTATCAGACTCTTTTCTAGCAGATAATCAGAAATGTGGGAGTGGCATTTGCTGTCCAATATCAAATATTGCTCCATAACTTGATAAAAAATGCAGGTTAAGCTTTGAAATTTTGCAGGCATGTTTATAAAGATTTGAGGTATCAAATAAGCCAATAAAAATTTTTTAGACAGTTTAATGATTTTTAGGGCACCATATCACCTTAAAAAAATTTTAAGCATTTGGCACAATAGAAAAAAAGCCTTAGCATTTTAAATGAAGACATACTAGTCATTTTATCTTTCTCTCCGAGATAAGTCAGTTTAAAGTTTGGATTTACCAAGGGATGTGAATAAAAATGAACGCAAAAGCTATCCTAATTCCAGGTTTTTTAAGTTTAGAGCTTTCATATTTTGTCAGGTTATAGAGAAGTATATAAAAAATAATTTAAGCTAAAAAAATTTTTAATTTGATTTTTTTGTCAGTTGCATCGTATTGTGTCCCCTTAAAATCAGATTCCTGTAGTAACATGAAGACCAATTAATTAATTGTCAGAAATGACGCATATTAGTGTGTGCTTTATGGCCCACAAAAAGGAAACCCAACAAATGAGAGCTCCATTTCCAAACCCCAGAATCAGGTGTATTTAAAAAAAGTGTTGAACTGTGATCTATACCGGGAAAGAAAGAAAAAGGAACTTGGATGACAAGAAGAAGGGTCGAAAATAGAGACGGATCATTAGGGTACCCCGGGGGTGTGAGACCCGTGTTTACCAAAGATAGTAAACCCCTTGGGAAAAGGAAAAGATCACAAGAGCACCTCGGGATTGTGACACCCTAAAGGAGATGTGAGCCCCCTTAGGGAATCATCAATAAAAGAAGTATCCGACTACGCTTAGAATCCCCTTTTCTTTAAATTATCCATATAACCAGAATGTTTTTACGTTTTTAGTCTCTTGTATGCATAATATATTATATAATCCTTACTACTGCTTCCAAAATTTTTAAACTTTCATAAAATTTCTGAATTTTTTTGCAAACACTCTATTTTAAAGAATATTCTAAATTTTGCACAAAACGTTTCTGCTACATATTTCATGAATATATTCCTAGAGAATGAACTGAAAACTGTAATATATATATATATATATATATTTCTATTTATATCCAACCAAATTTTCAAACTAGGAATTTTGGACAGTTTTTAAATATTTGTAGAGGACAATCCAATTAAACCTTTATTAAAATCTATTCAGTATAAAAGCTTTCAGTTCATTCCTTTGATAATACCGTTAAAAGCATTTTTTTTCAAAATAATTTTAAGTAATCACATTTTAATATCAATTTTACAAAAATACAGTTTTGAGAAAAACGCACATTTTAAAAAGATTTGTTTTTACAGATGTAGTATTTTTTTTAAACAACTGTAACTTTTCCACCTGATTATTGAGGAATGGAAATAAAAATAGATTTTTGAAAATATTTGTTTGAATTTAAAACGATAAAATAAAAAAGAATGGGAGATTTTTGGCAGAAAAAGACATTTTCACTGAAACAGGATACCAGAAATAAACTTGTTCTATATATTTCAATTATTTATGTATCTTATTTGAAATTAAAATATAATGTTTAAAATTTTTTGTTCTGAAGCATTTTAATTTTTAAGCTAACATTATGAATTGCTCCAACTACATGTAACACGCTAAGTAACAGAGTGCACATTTTTTTTATAATCTGTAAGAAGTATTTGTTTTAATTATAATATTTATAGGCTTTTCCTATTCCTTTTTTTAAAAATAGAATTAATTTAACATGATAAATTCTGAAAAATACGCTTTCTTTTCTATAAATAGAAAAACGCTTAAGTTTAGAATAGGATTTATGTTCTCTCTATACAGTCTTCAACCTACGGAACACGTGCCACATGTGGCACGCGGTACAATTCTCAGTAGCACTCTGCACTGCTCTACAAATTTGTCAATTTTTGAATAAATGGAAATTGATATAAATTTGCTTAGAACCTTATTTGACATATATCTTTGGAGAATTACTAAAAAATCTGAAAGATAACTCAAAAGATTAATTGTTACAGCTATTTCGTAAATTATTAAATGTCATTCATTGTTAGAGAGATTTAATTGCTTGAAGAGAGAAAATTACATGTACTCTGATTTTCCGCTTTTGGTTCGTATCTATGGGAAAAACTCTTTCCTCATATAAAAAATATTTCGAGTCTGCAAAAAATTGCTTTAATGTCCAGAATCATGTGAAATTGGAAGTGACACATTATACCCCTATTTTTGCGATATAAAAGTAGAATGGTGCAGGTACTAGGTTCGCACTAAAATTTTTATTTAACTATAATGAAGAGAAATACTTACTTTTCATGTTGTCTATTTCTTAATTTTATAAACAGGTTTAAAAATAAATAACTGGTGTAATATTTTAATTATTGTTGAAGAAATAGTTATATTTTATGCTGTTTATTTTTTTATGTTATGAAATATCTTTAAATGATGCAAAACTAATATATAATAAAACTCTAAACACCCACCTACCTATATTACTGACCTCTAAGGCTGCATGCATTATTGCGAGAATTGAATTGTTTCAAAAATGTTCTACTGTGTGGCACGCTGAATCAGATTGGTAGATTGATTTGGCATGCCACAGCTAAAAGGTTGCCGACCCCTGTTCTATATATTAAAGGACAATTACACAGCTTGGATGGATGATGTGTGTTACTTTAAAAGTCCTTAGCAGTCCCTATCTCTCTCCACTTTTGAAGCTAGACAAAATTTTAAATTAAAGAGAAAACGTGGAACAGATATTTAAACTAAATTTATCATTGAAAACTTTATTATCACACATAATTACACTTTAATATATACAGTCGAACCCCGATTTAATACACCCCTATTTGGCGAATTTCACGATTTAACGATATTTTATCGTTCTCCGATTAAAAGAGTCAAAACCCTTTTTAACGGATAATAAACTCCAGATTAACGAACTATTTCAACAGTTGAATTTTTTTTTCTTTTTTTGTATTGGAAAAAATTGGACTTTTTTTTAAATATCCTTTTTGTCCGTAGCAGAGAAAAAGGATATTTCTTATAAATAGTAAATTTAGATTGGAAAGAGTGCAGACAATTATTAGACTTTACAGGTGCAGACGAGTCATGAATGCAACCTATTGTGTGAATTTTGAATAAGACAGGAAGTTCCTTTCTTATCTCATCCCACTCCACAACGCAAGGGATGTTTTAAGATTTTAACGATGATGTTACTTTTGATTAGTTACATCTGTGCACCTGAAGCTCAGGGAATTAATTGTTGAATGGTCGGAGCTAATGAATAACAATTCTAACGCAGAAACTGATAATGAAACTTTTATCAAAACTGCTACAAATCTGTAATGTAGCATACATAGCATGTGGAAACTGAACATAGCATGTGGAAACTGAACATAGCATGTGAAAACTGAACATAGCATGTGGAAACTGAACATAACATGTTTACATAGCATGTGGGAACTGAACATAGCATGCTTACATAGCCTGTTTACATAACATGTGGAAACTGAAAACATACCTCATAAAGCAGGATGTAAATGACCCAGTATTATCTTCCCTGCATAAAATCGGGGGGGGGGGAACTATTTTGAGTAAGGAATCAAGAAGATTGTCCAACACCTATCAGTCAGTATTTTGAAATTTTCAGTTAACTGGTACGTAATAATTCACTAATAGTATTTTTGGCTATTGAATAAAAAACGTGTAATTTTTAACTAGGGATATTTTCTGTGTAGTTTCTTATTATAGAATTTCCAAAAGATAAGTGCAAAAAAATTTATATTTTATTTGAACCCCAATATAACAAATAACGCCAAATTAACGAAAAAAATCAAGGTTTGACTATATTCTAAATAAGATAGATTAATTGAAAAATAAATTACTCTGTACGAATCAATGTATTTTAAATAAAAGTGTACTAAAAAGTGTCCAAAACTGTATGAAATAAATAAAAAGTATAAATAAAACTAAGAAATAAATACAACTACTTTGTGAGAGAAAGAAAGAAGTTTAGTTGAAAAGCCAAATATAAAAGAGGCTGAATAGATATATTCTGTTAAAAAAGGAAAATATTAAGAAAATGTTAGAAAAAGGGAGGGAAGATGGCTAATTCTTAAAGGTCATATTTTGGGATTTTTCAGTTTCGATTCGATTTATTTATTTCTTTTAAGTAATTTTTGAATCAAACTTAATTTAAAAAGACTTTTTGACTTCTAAATACTAAAAATTAGGCTATTTTATTCCTTACGCTTTATCAGTAGCATATAAAAGGACTAACATGATCTAAAATTTAAAATTTCATAACTATTTCATAAACTTTTACAATCTCTCATTTTGTGGCAAAGATTTTTTTTTCAGAATAACACAGACAATTACAATAAAAATACAACAGCTCAAAAAGGATGGTCGGAGGGTGTGTTATAATGGATACGATACTTTCAAATAATTATTTTCTGAATTATGTGACTTTAAGATATATAAATAAAAAATCAAAATTTCTCTACAAGAGAGAGATAAATAAACATGATCAAACTGAAAAGAATTGAAATTGTAAGATAACCAGATAATAGATTTTAAATGGAAATAAGAAAAATTAAAATAATAGAGTTAAATATAAAAAAATATAAAAACATGGATGCTACAGTATTATCAACATTGCTGACTACGACAGTTTAAATATAAAATAATTTATATAAAGGTGGGGTTGAACATGTTTTGTGGCCAGACAACTTTCCCCCTTTCTGTTAATAATACTGAGCAAAAACGAAATTTACCTATTTATTGCATTCAAAAATGCAGAGCCCGCGCTAAATCTGAGTACAATAAACAAATTATTGCCAGATTCTGGACCCAAATACAAATTCAAAGCATAGCAATGGCTGAAAAGTAGCACTTAGCAAAAGTATGAAAAGAACAAATATAATAAATTAAGAATTGTAAACATACTAACATTATCTTAGGGACAATAAGATTTTGATTTAAAAAAATAATAAATTAAATTAAATTTTAAAATTGATTTTATCTAAAATTAGAATTTAGAGATACCTATATCTATCTAGGAAGAATAATAAATTTATAATAATAACCTGTAAATAAACTATGGAAATTTAATCCTTACTATTTAGAATTTCTTTATTCAAATATCTATTAATAAAATTAATTGGGTATTTTTGAATTAAACAGTATTTAATAAAATGTTTATAGTTTTTTTTTTATTTTTTCTGATTTATTGAAACTAGAAACTTATTGCGTTGTGTGTATAATTAATATTTCTGAATATAGAAACATGTACATTACTCTCCCAATGTGGTACTTTTATAATATATATATATATATGGCCTATAGAGCAGGAGTGAGCAAACTTTTGTAGGGTACGGGCTACTTCTTATTTTTTGAGGTGTTGCGGTCTACCCAGTGGCGTAAGTGTGGTGACCTAAGAAAAGGTCTACAATATTTATTATAACAATAATAAATACAAAATTTGCACTTACCTACATAAAAAACCCTTTTAAAACGGTGTTTAAAGCAAAACGCAAGATAATAACGTAAAAATAACCACAAATATAATAACATCAAATGCTGCATTTGTTACGAAACAATTCGAAATACACAAAACAAGAACATTTTCATTTAAATTTAGTTCTCGTGGTTATCGTCACAAGAAGACTTATTCTGTATACTGTCAACCAATTTTGATTATTACGGTATAACTACTAACTGCTTTTCTTCAAGCGGTCACCCCAAATGCCTTGGCGGTCCACCGGTGGACATAATGACCACCCCGGGCGTAGAGTATTGGGAAATTAAGGGTGAAGGTTAGCTAGCCGCACACTTTGCTTAAACCTGCAATCTTGGTTCCTAAGGCCAGGAGCTTGCTATTGTACCACTGTGGCAAAAAGTCCTTACTATCTTGACCAGTTATCTTAGGTATTATAACTATTTTGAATATATTTATGTATTTTATATACAGGGTGTCCAGTCTTAATGTGACCTAAAAGCTAATTCCCGAACCATTCGGTTTAGATATGTACTTCCAATTTGAAAAATGACTTTAAAAAGTTAAGGAATGTTTTTACGTGCTTTTCAAACCAAAAAGCCTATTTAGAAAAAAAATTACAAAAATTAAATTTGTATACGGTCCCCAGGTCCTATCACTTGTATTTAGGAAAAGATGTAAACATAAAAACAAAGTAAACACAAAAAGTTTCATTTTATTGCGATAAAAACTGGCCTAGTTATGGAACTTTGAAAATCGTATATTTCCTCAATTTTCCCGGCCGTTTTCAAGAAGCTAGTTAGGGGCCATCTCCAAAGTGAAATTAATTGAAACTCTGCCAGGAAACTTTCACTCTTACACGTCACTCTTACGTAAATCGTTTTTAAATTTAAAAGTATATAAATTACGTTAATAATACAATAATTGAGAACTTAAGAAATATAATTTATTCTGTACGTGTAAAATATAGACAAAATAAAATATTTTGGACGAAGAAAACATTTCAAAAGCAGTTCCAAAAAAAAAATATTCCTATTTGCTGCGGTACTGATTCTGGTGATTATTAAAAATCTGTTGTGTAGTCGCTAGCAATTGCAATATTATGAATTCTAGTAAGGGAGAACGAGATGTATACAAATGAAGAATACTACGAAATGGCACTGTTGTATGTGCAGTGTAATCGAAATAAGAGAGAGGCGGCAAGACTTTATGCAATTAAATTTCCCAGTCGAAGACATCCATCTTATTGTACAATTGCCCGTGCTGTTCAACTCTTGTATAAAACGGGGAGTTGTCTCGTGCCACACCTTCAAGCTTGCGGATACCCGCTGAGGATGTTCTAGGATATGCCCTGGCTCATCCTGAAAGTAGTGTCCGGGGTATTAGCAAGGCTTGTTCCTACTCAAAATCGACGGTGGGGAACATATTATATACGTATGGTGCATATCCTTATCATTCAGTCCTGGCTCAGGAACTAATGCCCGGAGACCAGGAGCGACGTTTTGATTTTTGCAATTTCGTGTTAAATTCACTGGATGAAAATCCAGATTTTTTTAAAGAAGTTTTGTGGTCGGATGAATGCCAGTTCTCGGGGCAAGGCACTATTAATACGCAGAATACGCATTATTGGTCCCTCGAAAACCCACATCTAATACGACCGAATAGCCACCAAGTGCATTGGTCGGTGAATGTGTGGTGCGGAATATGGAAGAGCACCTTAATTGGCCCAATGTATTTCGATGGAACTTTAACATCAGAATCATACACGGAAATTTTATCTGGACCATTAGCCGATTTTTTAGAAGATGAAGTTTCCTAAGTCCTCTGGATTTCTTTCTCTGAGGCTTCTTAAAAATCAAAGTGTACGAACGTGCATCCACGAGTAAATCCGATTTACTCAATCGAATCAGCATTGCATGCAGGTCTGTGACTCCAACTATGTTGCAGAAGCTACAGGCGGAGGTTCTGACGCGGGTTCGATACTGCATTTCTGAGGAAGGCAGTCATTTTGAACATTATTTAAGTTAATTTGGTCATTCTGATATAATAAAGCTCCTGATTCATGATTGGTGCATCATTCTACATAATGCTATAATTTGAACTGCAAATCCTGTATTCTTTTGCTGCTATTTGTTAAAATAAGTTTTTTTAATCTTTTCGGTACAAATTGTATTTCTTTAATTTAACTTTTATTGTTCCCATACAGCAATACAAATTGTCAATCTATGATGTTTAAAACGATGTTTCAATATTACTATGATGTTTTTCTTTTGCTCTTTCTGTAGATAGTGAATTACTGTTCTCTAAACTCAATGTATATACGACCCTCTTTTCTGAGCAATTCAGATGCTTCAATTTTATGTAGGCATAACTCGGTCAGTTTTTATCGTAATAAAATGAAACTTTTTGTGTTTACTTTGTTTTTGTGAACTGCATCTTTTCCTAAATATAAGTGATAAAACCTGAGGACCGTATAAAAATTTAATTTTTGTAATTTTTTTCTAAATAGGCTTTTTGGTTCGGAAAGCACGTAAAAACATTATTTACCTTTTTAAAACATTTTTCAAATTTGAAGTACATGTCTAAACCGAACGGTTCGGGAATTAGATATTGGGTCACATTAAGGCTGGACACCCTGTATATATATTCATTGTTTTTTTTTCTTACAGCAAAGTTTCTTAAAGGACTCATGATATAATTATATATTACGGTTTTTTTTTTTTTTTTTTTTTGATAAAATAGTTTATACAAATTCGATTTATAAATTTAAAAGAAAATGTCTTAAATATTTTTAAATGTTCTTATACTTTTATTTTTAAACGTTTTCTTCATAATTATGAAAATACGCATGTTAATTGCTAAAGTTCAACAACGTTTATTAAAACATTGTATTATTTTACAGCATCATAACAGGAACTTACTCCTATTTATGGCAAAATTAAGCTTTTTTTCTTTAATAAACTTTTTATTCTGTAGCCGTGATAGATCCAAGTGATCATGGGAACAAACTCAAGGACTAATTGTTTCTCACGAATCATGCATTCGAATCCTGTTGCCGCTAAAGACCCGCGCTATTTTAAGGATTGATCCATGTTGGATCCACGTTCCTCATGTTGGCGTGATAAGAAAGCGTACAGAATAGAATGTCAACTTGAGTATTCCTCTTGTCACTTGCCCGCGGTTCAAAATTGCAAAGCCCGTGCTGTGGAAGGGAGAGGCTTAAATTCAATCAATATTTTTTTTTCAAATTGTCTTTAAAACTTTGGGGAAATATTTGTATTTTATTTTAGAAGTAACGTTTGAATTTTAACTCTTTCAGTTTTAAAACTCTTTATATTTAACACGCTTGAGGCTATCAGGAAAAGCCATCCAACTTGTATAATATTTTACATCCGGGGTCGGCAACCTTATAGCTGTGGTGTACCAAACCAATATAAATATATGATTCTATTTGCCACGCAGTAGGAAATATTTGAAACAATTCAATTATCGCGGAAATTCATGCAGAGTTAGGGACAAGAGGTCAAAAATACATATTTAGAGTTTTATTATGCATTAATTGTGCATCATTTAAAAGATATTTATTAAATAAAAATTAGCAACACAGTAGGGAACCAATCCTTCAAAATTAAAATTGAACATACATTACGTATTATGTATCTCTTAAGAATATTTATTACAATAAGAAATGAACAACATAAAATATAAGCCTTCCTACAATATAGTTAAACAAAAAATTAAAATTTTTAAAAGGAACCTTGTCCTGCTAAGTTAAACTTATTATCGCACTATCAGGGGTATAATTAGTGACTATCAGTTTGACACATGATTCTGAATGAGTTGTTAAACAACTCATTTGTGGACTCAAAATATAATTCACACGAGAAAAAAATTGTGCTCGGCACACTTTTTCAACCAATTGAATTGCTCCGGCAATATGATGTACAGCAATTTAAAATAGTTGTCAATTTATCTATAGATTTAGCTTCCTGATCTTTTCATACTCCCGTAAACTTTCTTTCAATAATTTTGAATTTAATTTTTTTCACGACGCAGCAATGAAAAATGTATCATTTCACATTTATTATTCAATCGTTTTTATTTAAATCAAATATTTAACTCTAAGAATGAGTCACTTTAAAACAGAGGATGTTTTTTGGTTTTTTAATATAACTCGCACAAATTGAAGGCAAGCAAATTCAGCAGAACCGTTTCATGATAAAAAAAAATTTAATTAAAGTATGAAGTAGCATTAAAAAAAATGCATGAGGCGTAAAGAGGAAAGAAGACACAGCTATTTAACTTCATCTTACTTGTAGAATTGTGGGGAGTGCCACCAAAAATTGCTTCATAGGTTGCCGAGCACTGCTAAGATTGTACTTTGAACTGAGCCCAGATATCTTGACCATAGAAGCATACATTTTGTATTCTTTATTTTGTCCGTTAGGGGAAGACTTTATACTAACAAGAAGGAATAAAGTGCCTGATAGATTTTTATACGGCTGAAAAGAAAAAAATATCTCAAAGTAACTGAAATGTAATGCAGTGATCAATATTGAAGACTTCATTTTTTATATATATATCTTTAATTTTACATTTATCTCATCTGTTATTTTTAAATTTATCTGTTTTGAAGAAATTAAAGCAAAAAAAATATGCCTATTTTTGCATTCAAAAAAATATTATATTCTAAGAATAAAAAAGCATATAGTTGTAACTATTATATAGAAGAAAAGTTATCTGCATTTTTTGCAAAATAAGATAAAGCAAAAAAAATTTGCCTATTTTTGCATTCAAAAAAATATTATATTCTAAGAATAAAAAAGCATATAGTTGTAACTATTATATAGAAGAAAAGTTATCTGCATTTTTTGCAAAATAAGATACATTTAATTTCATCCATTTTATTACAAACTTCATTCTTTAGAACTAGAAAAATCACTTTTTCTTAACTCCTACAATTTTATTGTATTTTTTTTTCTCCGAGGTTATATATTCCAAACTATTCTAATGTCTCTTGCGTCACCATACGCAACTTATTAATCTTAAATGTCCTTAATGCTGTATTAGAAATTTTAAAAACTATTATTGTATTAGCTTTCGCACATTTTTTTGATAAAAATAATTAAAAAGTTAAGTAGTTTTAAATTAAATGTTTTTCTCTACCTCAGTAAATGTTTCATTAAAAATGAAATTACTTTTGAGATATATTTCCATATTTTATTCTATGAGATCATTAAAAAGTAGTTTTACACTAAACACCTCAAAGGCATGGTACATATTAGGGTAATACAGAAGCATTTTAAAGTGCTACGTTTTTCCAAATTTCAATCTTTTTCTAAGAAATGTTGCAAATTAAAGCTAAATTGTATCTAAAACTACTGGTTTATCCTCATTTTTTTTTAAATCGTAAGCGTTATTCCTTTTATTTGCTTCTTTCTTTTGCTTTTTTTTCAGCTTTGGGTTTTCAATTTAATCGATTCTTGAATTTTTTTCACTTTCTTCGGATAAATTCACTTCAGTAAAAAGTATCATAACACTCTCATAAAATTCTTAGAAAACTAAAAAAGCCCCCACTCCTTTTTATCCCCAAAAGAACTCATCCTTAAATGGAAGTATAAAAAATAAATTCCAACTGTTGATTGTAAGTTTTATTTTTCAGTTTAACGACCAGGGTTGAATGTCCTTTATCTTCCACTAATCCCATCAGCTAGAAGTTTAAAATCGGCTTAAAGGGAATTATAATTCCACCAGAACCCTCTTTTCTTTCAGCCAATTCAAATGCTTTAAGAACTTCCAAGTAAAGAAAAGTTATTTTTTGTGCTAGAGAAGAGATTGAATGGAACTGAAAGCTTTCCATGAACAGCTTTAGATACTGTATCTGTTTTTAAATTCTGTTGACCAAAGAAAAACGAAACTTTTTAAATCTCTATTTAAAGAAAGAGAGAAAAAGAATTTTCCAGATGAAATCCTTGGAAATTTTATTTGAAACTGGATGTGCTTATAAATCTCCACCATTGAAAAATAAGCTTTTCCTTGCTTCAAAAGTACATAAAGCTGGATAAACCAAACTATCTGTAAGCTTATTCCAAATATGACTTTCTCTCTTTATTACCACCCATCTAGCATTCCCATGCTGAAAAATCAAAAGAAAAATTATCCAGTAAAAATATTCTTTTAACTTTTCCCCAAAGTTCCGGTTATTTTATTCTTTTAAAAAAAATCTTACGTCGCTTCAGATATGGAAACAATGCTAATTTTCTGTTTCATTCCGTATTTTAATTGCAGGCGTATATTTCAAACAGCGAAATTCTTGCTTTTTCTGACGCATTTTTTTTCAATGTGTTGCTATACACACTTTTATTGTTTATATCTTGGAGGGAAAAGTCATTCCTAATTATACTTTGTAAGCAAATTCCTTCCTTTGTTTGCTGAGAAGAACGAATTTCCAGGTTTTCGAAAAAAAGAAAGAAGACTGAAAAATTAAAGTACAATTAGGGATTATAATGAATCACAGAATGTCTACAGATATAAAAAAAGACTTTTTTATATTACAGATATGAATTAAAAAATTCATCGTCAAAATATTTTGCTTGTACATTATTTAAAGGAATGTAAGCAAATTTATGTTGTTTTGAATTGCTCTGCTGTGACAGCTTTCTCCGTCTTTTTTTTCAAATATTGTTCAACTGTATGGAATTATTTTTCATTCTCTTTAGATAAAAGCATAAGATTACGCTTCTTTAACAGTTTATTAATTACGGGAGAATAAAAAAATGCGCATTCTGCTTCTTTCTTTTCTGTTTGATTTCTTGATAATATTCTTGACAATAAAATCCCCATATACAAGAATTGTTTCGGAACTATTTTTGTTTCTTATTGTTCCAAATTAGAATAAAACCTAATGTTTCTTAGTAATAAAAATATCATTGTAAAATGTTTTTAAATATTTCATCTAAAATACCTTGAATTATTTTATTTTTAACAAATTATGATTCTTAAATATATTGCATATATTCTTTAGTTTTTAAACTTGTAAGAAATTCGATTTTGCGGTTTACATTTTTTTACCTTTTATATAAATTTATCAACTTCAAAATTTTTATTGTGCATTGAAAAATTTTAGCTGTATTTGGTATGTGTGTGAAAGTATGCAAGGAAAATTTTTAGCTTAGACCATCTTAAATAATATAATAAGTACACCGAATGAAACAGCTATCAAACTTGGGTAAAATATCTATAACCGCTCTATTTTCCAAATCGCTAAAAATAATTTAAAGTTTTCAATTCGTCTGAAGCTTGATAATTAGATACAAATTATTAATCTACATTTTTTTAATCCGATTACCTCAAACATGATTGCTAGGATAAATGGATAAAAAATACTCATTAAAAAGCATGAAAATACATCTAAGCTTTATTATAGAAATGTTTTAATCATAAATAACATGCTATTTACGCACACACACATACATTTAGGCTGTGATGGGTCCTATTCGCGTCCTTTCATTAATCCTCTTGGAGAATATTTCTTTAACTGTTGTTTCAGTTTAAAACCGCCTTCCGTAGACAGAACTTAGTTTTATGATCATTTGAGTGCTATTTGAACCCTGGAAATGTAAGTGTTAGAGTTAGTCGTTATATAAGTTTATTAAAGTGAGATTAGCGAAGTGTCTTTTGCAAACCTTGGTGTAAGAGAGAAGTTCCGATTGGGTTATAATCGACCCAGTAGAGATCTGACGAGTGCTCTTCTATCAAATAACACTCAAGTGTTTCATTAATCGTGTTACGAATTTATGATAGTAATCTAAAATGATTGCTCCCTCGGTTTATAATCTTGATTGATCGTAAATTGGATTGATCCTTGAACCGAAATAAAAGGGATTATTTTTATAACAATGTCTGTTGATTCAGCGCCCCAAACTACACCCGCGATCTTTGAGCTGCGGCAAGGTTAATATAATATTTGTTTTTGTTTAAATTCAGATTACGTATTCAAACCACGTTATGTTACCGAATCTAATAACAAGCTTACGTAAACTAGCTTAATCTTCATCTTCTTATTAATAACAGAAAAAAACGCAAAGTATGGCCATAGTAAAATAGTTTTGACGTTTGATTTTAAAATTTAGTTTATTTATTCTAAAATAGTGTCTTAAGAATTTTTTAGAATTGTTTTATTTATAAAACTATTGTAGGTGTTTTCGAAATTATCAATGTACTCCAAAAAATCAAAAGCAATTTGTGACATTGTAACTCGTACATTTTTTTATAATATAGTCTTTTTAAAATTTCAAAATATTTCATAAATAATTAGTTTTTTTTAACATGTAAAGAAAAAGCTCATTTAGCATTACAGTATAGAAGATAAAATGCGGAAATCATTTTATAAAAAAAAATGGATCAGCATATAATAATAATGTTTGAGAGAGTACTTTTATATCTGAACAAATATTCCGAATTTGGGTCCTATTCTTTAACATTAACCGAAGGCAGCCTTAAAAGAATTTCTCTCATACTTACAAAAAAATTTCTCAATCGTCCCTCTTTTTCAAACGGTTGAGGATTGTGTGTGTGTGTGTGTGTGTGTGATGTGTGTGTGTGTGTGTGTGTGTTGTGGTGTGTGTGTGGTGTGTGTGTGTGTGGGTGTGTGGTGTGTGTGTGGTGTGTGTGTGTGTGTGTGTGTGTGTGGTTAAGATTAAGCTGAATAAACTGTCTTCACAACAAATGCTATCAATATTATGCAAAAGCATATTTTAAATTAAAAACATTATTTTCAGTTATATTTAATTAAAGCAAAATATTTTAATGTAGGATATACATTGAAAAATGACATATTAAAAAATTAGAGCTTTACGGAAATTATAAGTTTTTGTTTTGTGCCTTTATAAACTTTAAATGCGTTTTACTCGGTCTTTCTATGGTTCAAAATTACAAGGTCCATCGCCAAAAGCCCTCGTGTAGATGAACAGTGTATGCGACGTTAATATTCACACACACACACATTCAATCACTCGACTTTCTATCTTGAAGGTATAAAAGTTTTCTAATCCCTCAGGCTTTTTTTCTATTCATCGTAGAGCCTTAAAAATTTTTGTATATCTTTCCAAACGTATGTTCTATAAAAATTAGCATGGATTTAAGACTGAGATCTCTGGTTATTTTTTCTTAAATGCTTAAGTTACTATTTTAAAAAATTTCGTGTTTTTTTCAAGTTTTTCTAGAAAAAAAAATTATTAAAAGTCAACAAGGGAATAGATTTTCAAATTGATGCGAACTTTTGTTTGCAATAATGTAAGAAACATAAATAACTTAAAATTACTAAAAAAATTTAAAAAGTGAGCATTTTATAAGAGTTTGAAAAAAGTTCAAAAATTCTTAATTTTTTTTTAGATTACAAAACAATGGCTGCCCAAACTAACTTTTTTATTTCAGAATCAACTTAGTAGTGTAGTATAATCTGAATATAAAAAATAAATTCTTTTTACTGTTACTGTCCCCAAAAATTTTTTTGAATGAGTTTATTGTGTAACCTTAAGCTATGCACTACACGCTGCTTATATCAGAAAACAATCATGAAATTAAAAAAGAAGTAAGATTTCTTAAAGTGGAATTAAATTTTTTTTTTTCAAAATCTTATCAAAAACACTCATAAAATCACGAAATCATAACATAAAGCATAATTTTAAAATCCTCTGAAAAATCTAAATAATATATATATACAAAAGTAAACAAACTGATAGTTATTTGCATTCAAGAGATTATTTAAAAATCCCCGTTGAATAATCCTTTACATTGTATCTAAAGAATGCAAAATGAAAAAAAAATTAACTTAGAGATTTTGTTGATAAAACAAAACAAAAAATGTAAGTCAAAAGCATTTTCTTTGCTGAATTTATTGTGCGAATAAGGCGCATCAAAGGTCTTACATTTTAAAATATTATTTTCTCAGATGTTTTGATCAAAAATAATCTCACTAAATCTATCAGTATCAGTAAAACGTTGAGGAAATTCTGCATAGCTTCGGAAAGAAATAATTTCTGCTAAATAAGATATGTAAAAAGAACTATTCTTCCTCCACCCCGTTACACCTTATGAGTCCTAAACAATAGCACGAGTAGCTAATTTTTATTCTCTCAGCTGCAAATGATCCAAGTTCGAAAAAAAATCAGAGACGAAAGCTTCCCGTTCTCTGGAGAATACTTTAGTCTTACAATAGTTCAAAAAAGCCTTTCTTTAAGCAAATAGAAGCTTACGATTTAATGATAGGACAACCGCAAAATAAATCGTGAATTTTTTTTTAATATTCTGTTTCTACGATTTGCTTAGTTTTATTTTATTAAGAGATTAGTGATTTTTACACTTCAGCGAGAGAAGCGATTTTTAAACTCTCTTGAGACTGAAAGATTTTCTTGAATAACAATAAGAATGCTCCACTATGTAATCCTCAGGCAAATGTAAACGAATCTTACTGAAGGTATTTTGCGTACTCAAACCGATTTCTTGTACTCCATCTTTTTCTTTTAAAAATTATTTGTAAGCGGGAAAAAATTATATGCTTCGAAATTAATGGCATTTTTAAGTAACAACTTTTTGGGCTTTTTAAAATCCTTTGAAGCAACTTTTTTCAACGCTTACTTTATTAGTTGCAAAAAATAACATAACACCGTTTTTGAACAAGTATTGTGTAAACAATATCGCGTATCTTAAAAAAAAAGCTATAAACTCCAGTGGCAATTGTAATAACACTTTGTGTTACAATGAGGCAAAAAATATACTAAGTTATTATTTAAAAAATATATATATGCCCATAATTAAATTAGAAACAGAATAAAATTAGTTCAATCTGAAAAAAAATGCAATTTGATATTTTATTAAAAATTAGTTTATTTTTAAAGGTGCTTAATTTAGTGGTCGCAATATATGTATTTTATTCGAAACCTTTCAAAACCTTAATCTCAAAAGTTAAAAAAATTCGTATTATGGTATGTATGCTAATAAATTTAAAAATACATTATTCTCAAATCTTAAAAGTAACTTCTGTTAATGAATTTTTTTTAAGTCATGCTATATAGCTCATGGAATTGTAAGAATATAAGACTCTGTATTTTCTCAAACTTACTGTGGAATTAAGTTGAATTCACATTTGTTACGTAAAATAGCATTCAACCAGATTTCTAAATGGAATTAAAGCTCCTAATTAATATGATAATTCTAATCTTTTTCCCTTGATTAAAAAATAGCAATATTTTGATATTATGTACCAGTATGAATTTTAATTCATAAATCTTAATACTCTGGCATTTGCCTCATAGACGAAACTGATATGTTATGATTGCCCCATTTACTCATAAATGTTGTATTTCGAGCAACTTCTGAATGTCTATGAGAAGTAATTTAATACATTCACCCATTATTTCAACTAAATTATAAAATATTTTAATTTATACTGCTGATTATGCTAATAAATAAAATAATTTATAACAAAACAAGTAATATAAAAAAATTAGAAACTTTGAACAAAAAAGAAAAATTTTATTTTAGTTACTTTTTATTAAATAGTTTTAATTAATATAAATATATATATACACATATGAGACAGAATCACAATATTAAATAATAAACTAAAAAGTGATTTTTCTGGCAAAAAAATTTTTTTCCTTTCTATTTATGGTGTTGGACTATTTTTTGTTTGTTACTATTTTTATTCATTAATTAAATTTAATTATTTTTCTAAAATAGTATAGTAAAAAAGAAATCCCATTCTCAGAAATTATGCGACCCAGTTGAGATTCGAAACCACGACCTTCGGATTAGGAGTCTAACGCTCTATTCATTGCGCTACAGGGACACAACGAGCGATTTTCCTTTCTATATATGTTGTTGGGCTATTTTTTTTATTTGCGTTACTATTTATTCATTTTTTAAAATTTAATTAATGAATTAATATTTGAAAAAACTGTATTAATAACAAGTGATACTCTGCAAGTTGACAAAAATGTATTTGAATGGATGAATAGAAAGTATTTTATTAAAGATTGAAAACTTGAACAAAAAAGATATATATAGGGAGAGAGTGAATTAATATTAGGAATTAAAACAGACGCTAAAGCTGTGATAATAAACCGTTATAAGCATATAATACAGGTATTTCCTGAAAAAAACAATTAATTATACAGTAAAAAGCAAGGAAAAAGCAGCGGGAGCTATTTCTCTTCTTACGCCCTATAAGATCCTATTATATAAGGGTAGAGTTGTAATGAGACTCATGTAATTGGAATAGTTAGAAAGATCATTCATTGGCAATATTTTAATGACAGCACTTGCTTTATTTAAGTAAGAAAGGTCTTATAATAAGAGCATAAGAAATATAATAGATAAAATCTTTCATTATTAATATCTACTATTAGTTCACTCTCTCTCTCTCTCTCTGTATATATTTATATACACTCAAGAGCCAAAACATTATGACCACCTGTCAATAACAAGTTGGCCCATCTTTGGCGCAAGCAATAAGTCTTGTTCAATATTATAGTTACAAATTATGGACAATTACATGTAGTTCTGTCGAGGTGCAGTAGCAAAGACGCAATAAAAATTCAGTGCATTTTGGAGGAAAGGGTGATTAGGTACATTGTTTTTGAAAAGGTACATTGTTTCTAAATTAAAGTACAAATCAAAATACGGAGATGAAATTTTTTTTTGCTTACAATATATTGAAAAAAATAGAACTACATATTACATATAAATTACTGTTTTACAATTTGAGCAATGAGTCTAAACACCTGTATAATTTATGTAATAAGGGATGGTCCGCCGCTTGGCGGTTATATATTGTATAGTACCGGGGTAGGCATTACGTCGATCGCGATCGACCGGTGGACCGCTAAGACAATCTGGAGTGACCGCCTGAAGATGAGCCGTTAGTAATTGTATACGGAAATATTCAAGCTTGGCTGACAGTACACAAACTAAGTCTTCTACAGACTATAACTACGAGAACTTTTAGATAAAAAGGTCTTATTTTTTAATGTATTTTGAATTGTGTGATGATAAATGCATCATTAGATATTATTATATTTGTGTCTATTATTATCATATTTGTATTTTTCGTTTTGCTTTAAACGTGGTTTCAAAAAAGTGAGTTTTTCATTTTATTTACGTAGGTAAGTACATATATTCCGTATTTGTCTCATTAAGTTATAATAAATATTGTTGACTTTGTCCTTAACTCACCACACCGACGACCCTGGGCAGTGAGGACACTCGTAAATTTTTCAAAGATTGTGCGGGGTGTGGTGGTCTATGGTCAAATGTGTACCTTTCTCATATCCTACCCCAAATCGCTGCCAAATATTTTCTTTTTCATTTTTTAGATTGTCGGGAACAAAGAACAGATAGAAATAAATTATTGAATAAATGATTAGCATTAATTAATAAAATAATTATTTATGACAAATATTTAATTAAATGTTATTTACTATACACATGGGATAATAATCAAACGGAAAAAAAGTCATGGGCTATGGAGGAGGGTCTGGACCCGTGGACCCTCCCTTTATGTGTGCCACTGATACTGGGTGGACCGCAACACCTTGTAAAAATTAGAAGTATCCCGTACCCTGAAAAAGTCTGCCCACCCCTGGTATAGTAGTATATATACTTAAATATATACTATTCAAGAGTATATATACTACTCCCTATATATATAGTATATATATTCCTAGAATATAATTATGATCCTACAGTTATAAAGAAAGAAGTAATTTTCTGAACTCAGTCTCCCTATTTCTCCCGGTTGAATATTTGATCTCTCTCTCTCTGGATTCATCTCCCCCCCCCCCATTAACAATTTTTTTTTATCATTAAAGCGTTCTCCAATCCCCTCAGAGAGATAAATTATACAGTATTGTTATTTTCGTTTCCACTCTGTTTCAACTAAACAAGATGCTTTATTCGTGGAAAAATCTATCATGGCTAATGTTATAGAATGCCATGGTTTTTTGTGTGTGTGTGACGTTCTTTTTTTTAACATTCGGTGTGTAATACCGTTTAGAGGGGGAAAAGAGGAAAAAGGAGAACGCGTAGTTATAAATGTCGTTAGAGATTAAAAGTTTACCAAAGTGAAAGGTACGAAAGATCACTAACGGTGGTGGTTAGAGAAATTTAGGCGAAAGATAGAGAATTTAATTTCATAAATATCTTAGCATTATTATTAACAAAAAATTGAGATGGTTTCATGACTTGGAATTTAATGACTAGAAATAATAGGGATCCACTCAGAATCAATTTGACAGAAATTGATTCGGGATTACAGGGTCATGACAGATTTAAAAAATTCCGTTTTGAACAAAAAGACCTGCAAAATTGATATTAGGCAGGCATGTTTTTTGGGAAGAGATTAACTAAGAAGGGTAGGCGTGGGTACTGGAAAGGTGCAATGAATTAAAAAGTTCCCTGTTTTGAACTACTTATCTCACAGGTTTGAAATTTTACAGCCATATTTGTTTTCTTGAATAGAGTCCTGCTAGGTTTTTGAAGAAATCGTTTTTCTTCAGTGGCGTTAAATGTAACATTTATGTATTGGTTTTAGATAATTCTTGAAAATATTCAAAATTGGTTCATGAGTTAATTGTTTTACAGAAAAAACCGTTTTTATTCATAAGATCTTATGAAAAGATTATTACCTCTTACAAAAATTTATTCTACAAAAGTTTTTGATAATCCGAGTTGGAAATAATGCCGAAAACTTTTTTGCGTACTTTTTTTATTAAATCATCATGAATAGGATTGACATCTTTGATAGTTTAAGCAGTAATAATTTTTTCTGTACCAGAGAGAAGTTTGAGAAACAATTCCTTATATGAGAATAGGTTTATCAAATGTAAATGAATACATAATTTCTAACTATACAAGTTTTATAAAATTTAATATGTTTTCAGAGGTTTTGATATTTTTAATGTCTTTTAATATTTTTAATGCAAGCCTTTACGGCTTTTAAATTCTTAGTAAGCATTAATTTTTTAGCTCAATGTTTTTTGTATGTGTTTTTTTTTGTTGTGTTTTAGGGATTTTTTTCTTCATATTTGTTTTTTTTCAACTGTTTATATCTCTTCAATTGTGTTTGGAGAAATTTTATGTTTTTGTTTTTCGTTTTTCTGTCATTTTTCTGGAGTTTTTGACTGTTGTGTGCCTTTTCCTTAAAAGAAAAATTATATATTGAATGACCGATGAATACGGTAAATAATGGATTTTCACTATATTTATTTAATTTACTTCGCTATTTTATTTGCTAAATCTTTCTTTCCTCGGAGTTAAGTACGTAACTTACTAAAAAATCATTCAAAATATTAATTAAATTTTGACATCATTATCTTTTTTAATCCCTCCATCTGGATTGCTACATTTTTCATTCCAACCGTGAGAAAAACGGGCATTCCTGCTACTATTATTCACATCGTTATATATTTAGATAAATTTAAAATTTCAGGAAAAGGGAATTGCGGTTTTAAACAAAAATTCAAGGTTTCAGAAGCATATTCATTGCAAAGTTAAAAACAAATACTATAAAACAGTTACTTTACTTACTTAATTAATTGACGTAATGATATGAAATAAAAAATAAAGCTGTAAAGCTTCTGGTAAAAAGGTTTCATTTTTAGCGCGTTTTCCACGTAGTGGAACAAAAGCTCTATTAGGACGCAAATTTCGTCTTCGTCTTCGTTCCATATTTTGTCATACCTTTTTCTCAGCCAATAAGCAACCGATTGACCTCGGGTTTTCGACATTTGGTCGCATTTGTGCCCTAGATGAGCCGAATCACATTTTTTTTTAAAGTACAGTACTACTTTCTATTAGTAAAAAGTTCATTAGTTGCATTATTGTAAAATACAACATGTGAAAAACGCGCTAAAATTACTTGGCCATGCCAATGATTGATATCGTGTTTAACAATTGAAAATGTGACTCTAATAAACTAGCTAAATATAAAATGCATAAAACAAGATTTATAGTTTGACTGATACCATTCTTTTTCTTTTGCTCTGCATTGAGGATTGGAAAATTCTTCTAAATTGCAAAGTATTGGCCAGCTCAGAGCAATATTTCATTGCATAGTTTCCAGTATTTATTGAAAAATGTTATTTTTCTGTTTCTGAAAAACTGTATCGTTTCTACAGAAATCGTAGCTTATGCAAGCACAAAGAAATATTCCCTATAGATTTGTTCTCCCCTAGTTATATTTTAATTTTATTTTTAAAAAGATGAATGAAAGTTGGTTGAAAATACTAGCTTTGTCTGTAAATGCATTTTAACCATTAATTCAATTATATTCAATTGACAAAAATCGGTCAAAAAATCAAACGTAATTTTTTTAGTCTAAATTATTTTTTATATACTTTTCTACAAATTCACAAAATTTGAAAGCTCTAAATTTAAAAAAATGCAGAGCTATGTTAACTTTTACGTTTGTTTTTATTTACATTCTAACGGCAAATCAAAACTTTAAACTGACTTATCTTGGAAAGATAAAATAACTAGTTTGTCTTCAATTAAAATGCTATTTTTTCTATTGTGCCTAAAATTTGGAAATTTTATTCACTTGTTGCTAATAGTACATGAAACTAAAGTTAGTATGCATTTGTAAATCAAAAAAATACTTATTTTTTTAAAATTAATTAAATTTGGAATTTGCGCATTTTTTAAGGAAATTTCAATAAGCAATCATATAAAAAGATGTAATGTAATAATACCAATCATGTTATTGTAAAACCCATACCAACATTTGTTATACATAGTTTGATGTACTTGTAAATCAAATTTCATATATGTACCTACGTCAATTTTTGTAGGGGGAGTAGCATTTTAAAATCACTTCATAAGTTTCAAGTTTTTCCCTTAAAAATTAAATGGTTATCTTTTTGTGAAATTTTGAGCACAAGATCTGTTTTACATCATGCATACACATAGGCAACCAAAAAAATTATGAAAATCATCAAATTAAAAAAATGTGTGTAAATCGTACCATGTCTCCTTAAAGATTGATGTAAATGAGACTCTTATTTGACTTATATGTGACTTATTTTAGGATGTATTTGGTAAATTTGTAATGTTTTTTTTTAATTTAAGATTTTTTATAATAACTATATAATAATTTTATCTACATCCCTAACAATGTTTATAAGCCATAATTACCAAAAATGGTAATTCTCCAGTAATAAATGCCAAATTTTATTACATTTATTAATTTTTGTTCATTTCAGTTCTCTTCAATATTACATACTTATTTCGAAACAATTGAAAGTATACGTATATTTCTAAAAAAGATAATTTATCTATAAATATTGGCTGTCTTTTTCTGAAAAGCAAGTGATGTTAAAATTAAATCCTTCTTTATTTTCTTTAAACAGTGTCTTTGACACAGCTGTATCTAAAAATTACTTACATTTGATTCCTTCGTTAAAAATACTTCAGATTTTTCAAACACACATGATTTAGTCCCATTTATCTACAATGGTAGTCTTAAAACTTTTTCGATTCATGGAATCCTTAGAACTAGAAGGTGTTTTCGGTAAGCCCCACACCACTTTCTCTCTGTTAGAAGAATATTTCTTAAAATAATACATAATATACGATCCACATGCTGTATGTACTTTATGTAAAGATAATTAAAAAAAGTATTATGTTTGTTATTAAAAAGTTTTTGTGTAATGTTAATATATAATTTACTCATTAATAATATTAATTTAAGCTCCTGGTGTCACCGACACATAGATTATAATTAGTAACGTGCTTGTATTTTTTTACCAGAACTGTCGAAATTTTTAGGTCTATAGAAATTATCTGCCGTTGAGCTTCATTTGCTTGTCATAAATTTTGTTTTGGTAGCCATCACAAAATTTTTTCATTTCAATGTATTGTTCTCAACTGATTCAAATGTTTATAGCTGTATGAGAAATCCTGTATATTTTGCAGGAGAGAATTTGCAACCCAAAATTTAGGAACTGCTCTTGCTTAAATTTCGATTTTAACGTCGAATCTGTCTATTTGTCGATAGATGTTCCCCTTTCCTTCTTTATAAGTGTTTTTATTACCATGAATGAATAAACAGGTGAGTTTTCCATTAAAAAAAGTATTTATTTTTGCAAACTTTCAAAGCATAAAATTATTTTGAGGAACCCAAGATAGTAAACAGAATATTCGCATTATATTAGGCAATACATATAAAGAAAAAACGCGTTTTAATATTTTTATTACATTATAATAAAAGCTAAAAAAAGTAAAGTTATTTTATATAAATAAAATTTTCACTTGTAATGACTGGGATGAGTTTAAAATAGACTTTGAAGAATTCGCGTATCCATTTTACTTACAAATTTACAGTTATCTTTTTAATTTTTTATTTTGACTCGTGGAGCCCCAGGGTTCCATGGAACACAGTTTGAAGACCACTGATCTACACTAATTACAGATTTACATATCGTATTTGTAGTGTTTTATACTCATATTAGTGTCAATGTACCAGGTGTTAAGCACATCTATCATCTGGAAGAAGCACATTTATCATTATTTTCAATCAATTTAGATTAGAGTAGAATTAATCACAATATGTGTGAAGCCATTATACTCTTCGTATTAGAAAAATTAATGAAATATATTATGCCCTTTTTTTTCGTAATTGAAATTCTATGCTTTGATTTCAGGAATAATAGAAAAACTACTTTTACAAAGGCAAAAATTAATCTTTAAAAAAATATATATACATATAATATACATATTTGTCAAAATCCTTTTTAAATTAATGAAATAAATTAATCAATGAATTCAGACAATTAAAAATTCTCCTTAAAAATTAAATAAATAAATTAAAAATATTTTACTAATACACATTTCATATAAATTTATAAATCTGGGGGGGGGGGGGTAAATAAAACATTGAAAAGTTTTTGTCATTCTGTTACCGCCAAATATCTATATATATAAAGGAGAAAAGCGACTCACTCACTGACTGACTGACTGACTGACTGACTGACTGATTGACTGACTGACTGACTAATCACGATATCTCCGGAACTATTCAACCTACAGACTTGAAATTTGATAGACATGTTCCTTTCATAGAGTAGACGTCAGCTAAGAACGGATTTTCCGAAATTCAAAACGCAAGGGGCGTTAAGGGGGTTAAGGGGAGTTATAAATAATTGCTTCCATGTTTAAACTACTTGATGTACAATCTTGAAATTGGGTAAGCAGATTCCTTTCAGAGAGTAGAGATCCGCTACAAAATGAGTTTGGTAAAAATTGACCCCCAAGTGGCGTTGCAGGGGCTTAGGGGGCGTTATAGATAATTATTTCAATTTTTAAACTATTTGACGCACTGTTTTTAAATTTGATAAATAGATTCCTTTCGTAGAATAATGATCAGTTACAAAACAGGTTTTGTGAAAACAGACTTCTAAGTGGCGTTGTAGGGGATTAAGGGGCGTAATAGATAAATATATCCGTTTTTAAACTACTTCACCTACCTGCTTGAAAATTGGTAGGAAAGTTTCTTTCCTGGAGTAAATATCCGCTACAAAATGGGTTTTGGGAAAATTGACCCACAAGGGGTGTTGCGGGGGCGGAGGGTTTAAGGGGCGTTATAAATTCCGATTTTTAAGTTACTAGACGTACAGTCTTGAAACTTAGTAAGCAGATTCCTATTCATAGGGTAGAGATATGCTACAAAATGGGTTTCGTGGAAATTGCCCCCCCCAGTGGCGTTGCGGGACTTAAGGGGCGTTATAGATAATTATTTCCATTTTTAAACTATTAGACGCAGTCTTTATATTTGATAAATAGATTTCTTTCATAGAGTAGAGATCAACTATAAGAAAGTTTTGTGAAAACAGTCCTCTAAGTGGCGTTGCAGGGGATTAAGTGGCGTAATAAATAAATATTTTCGTTTTTAAACTACTTGACCTACCTGCTTGAAAATTGGTAGGAAAGTTTCTTTCCTGGAGTAAATATCCGCTACAAAACAAGTTTGGGGGAAATTGACCCCCAAGGGGTGTTGCGGGGGTGGAGGTTTAAGGGGCGTTTTAAATTCCGATTTTTAAGTTATTAGACGTACAGTCTTGAAACTTAGTAGGCAGATTCCTCTCATAGGGTAGAGATACGCTACAAAATGGGTTTCGTGAAAATTGCCCCCAAGTGGCGTTGCGGGACTTAAGGGGCGTTACAGATAATTATTTCCATTTTTAAACTATTAGACGCACAGTCTTTATATTTGATAAATAGATTTATTTAATAGAGTCAGCTATAAGAAGGTTTTGTGAAAACAGACTTCTAAGTGGCGTTGCGGGGTATAAGTGGCGTAATAGATAAATATTTTCGTTTTTAAACTACTTGAAAATTGGTAGAAATGTTTCTTTCATGGAGTAAATATCCGCTACAAAACGGGTTTGGAGAAAATTGACACCCAAGGGGTGTTGCAGGGGGTTAAGGGCAGATATAAATAATTATTTCTATTTTTAAACCATTAGACTCACAGTCTTGAAATTTGGTAAGCAGATTCCTCTCATAGGATAGAAATGCACTACAAAATATGTTTTGTGAAAATCGAACCCTAGGTGGCGTTGCGGGGGTTCAAGGGGCGTTATTGATAATTTTTTTGCATTCTTAATTAATTGGACGCACAGTCTTCAAATTTTGCTAAGCAGATTCCTTTCATAGAGTGCAATTCCCCTACAAAATGGGTTTTGTGAAAACAGACCCAGAAGTGGCGTTGCGGGGGCTCAAGTGGCGTTATAGACAATTATCCCCATTTTTAAACTGTTAGACGTACAGTCTTGAAATTTGATAAGCAGATTCCTTTCGTAAAGTAGAGAACCGCTACAAAATGGGTTTTGCGAATATCAACTACCAAGTTTAATTTCGGGAGTTTAAGAGGCGTAATCGATAAATACTTCCATTTTTAAACTATTTGATCATCCTGCTTGAAAATTGGTAGACATGTTCCTTTCATGGAATAAAGTTCCTCTAACAAAGAGTGAAACGAAAATTGACCCCTAAGGATGTTTGCGAGGGGTCAAGAGGAGTTACAGAAAAAAATTAATGTTTTTAATTGTTAGACCAATATACTTGAAATTTGTTAAGCATGTTTCTTTTGTTGAATAGAGATCCACTAAGAATGTATTTTAAGCAAATCAAGTTCTTAGGGGTTACAGGGGGTTACTGGGACGTATTGACAAAAAAAATTACTTTTTTCGAGCTACAAGAACTATAATAATGAAATTTTGTTTGCATTTTTCTTTTGTTGAATTGAAATCCGCTAAGAGCGGTTATTTTGGAAAACGGCTCTCAACGGGATTACGGGGATATCGATAGTAAAACTTCTTTTTTTCTGTTAGATTTAGACTTGAAATTTGGCTTGCATGTTCAATTTACGGAGTAGAGATCCACCGAAAATTGGTTTTGCGGAAATCCACTTGGTTTTTGGGTTACGAAAGAGCAAATATCATTCTATACTTCAATTTTAGAGATTTTTAGAAAATACAAATTAGATGAGTTCTGCCCTTTTTTTTGCGACAGTTAAAGGTATAAGTATATTTTTCAATACAATCGAATTCTTAATGCTAGGACTTAGATATCAATAATTTATACATATATATAAGCAGTAAAAAGTTATAAAACATCATGAAATACCCAGCGAAGCGGGCGGGTAACAGCTAGAATATGAATATAATAATTTAGAATGTAATTCGATATAACTTGAGAGAAGAAGCAGGATAAAATTATTTTGTAAAGTTAATAGTTTACTGAAATGGATAGTATAATTGCCCTGCCTTTTTTCAATTCCTACTATAGTTCACTCTCTCCCTACATATATTTATTTATATATATATATATGCTATTTAAATTTTCAATCGTTAATAAAATACTTTTTATTCATCTACTTTCATTATAATATGTTTATTCCAAGTTCAAATACATTGTTTAAACTTGTAATGGATGCACTTGATGTTAATGTAGTTTTTTCAAATATTAATTCATTAATTAAGATTTATTTTTTAATTTTAAATTATTTCTATGTTATTTCTGACGAAGTTAGCATTGTCCGCATTAGCGCCAGACAAAACTGGCTCTATTGCAGACAAAATCTGTGGCGCCTATAAGTTTTTCTAACGAAGTAAGAATTGACTTTAAAAAAATTATATAACTTGCTCATAGATTTTAATTCTGAATCATTTTCACTTACGGTATCCGACTGGTTGCGACATTTTTTTTAAAGAGATATAGTTTTTTTTTTTTTTTTTTTTTAGATTTGTGTAGTGCATTTTAAGAAAAATATGCTAAAATTAAGAAGAGAAAAAGAAATTATTATTACTAAAATGGGAAAAAATAGGTAAAAATTGACAAAAAATAGCATACACGCGGTCCATTCTGTACCAAAAGTTTACGAACAAATTTTCAATTTTTTCAAACTAATGTATTGCTATATTATTCATTTTTGGAATGACCTTCAGGATAAGAGATATTTTCTTTTTTACAAAAACTAGAGCACTTTATCTCGGTTACTATATGAAAATGCTTAAAAAGACAGTGATTATATTCACATAAGGGACTGTAAATTTTGTAATAAAGCAGTGATTGATAAATATGGTGGTTAAAACACTTCTACTATTATACAGAACTTACAGAAAAAATTTCAGTTAATTATGTTCAAAACTTTTTGAGCAATCGCTGACCCCGTTTGATTATTTTCAAAAAATCACATTTCGAGTAAAACGCATTTTAAAGTATGACATCTTGCTTAAAGTAATGGCATCTGCTTTTACTAAAACGCTTGTGGCTTTTGTTCTAGTAAACAGAAAATGATAAACTTGGTATTTTTATAAAGCTAATAAGATGCCCCATAAAATAAAATCATAAAAATTTTTTTGTCAATTTTTGGCTAAATTCACAGTTTTAAGGTAATCGGATACTTTAATGACACAAAATAATAAAACTTCCAAGTAGAGGGACTGATGATCGTTAAATTAGAGTAGACTCCAAGTCCTCACGTCAGAGTGATGGGGAATTTCGGAGCATGGGATAACAACTATTGTCGTTTTCGTTATTTTACCAAGGTATAAAATTACGTTCTTCGACAGAAGCTCTTGTGTTTCTTCGTTGTGAAAAGTTAATAAAATAATCAATAAATTATAGAACAATACAAAAATATTATTTTAATGAAAACCAAGCCGAAAACTAGCCAATATCCAAACATTTCAGAAGATAACATAAATTCTTCATTGATGAAACTAAAGCATGGGCTCATAATATGCCCATAAATCATTTATGGTTGCTTAGAAATTCTCACTAAGGGATATTTTTAAATAAAAGCCAATTCTTTTATTATACTAGCTTTTAAAATATTAGGGTGTCAAGTTATATCATAAATATATATTTTAAGGGGACACAGTACGATTCAATTGACAAAAATCAGCCAAAAAATCAAATTTGATTTTTTTAGCTTTAATTATTTTTATATACTTTTTCTATAACCTAACAAAATTTGAAAGCTCTAAGCTTAAAAAACACAGAATTATGATAGCTTTTGCGCTCGTTTTTATTCACATCCTATGGCAAATCAAAACTTTAAACTTACTTTTCTCGGAAAGATAAAATAACTAGTTTGTCTTCATTTAAAATGCTAAGGCTTTTTTTTCTATTGTGCCTAATGCTTTGAATTTTTTTACCTATTGTTAATAGTACATGTAACATAAGTTGGTATGCATTTTTGAATCAAAGCAATACTTATTTTTTTAAAATAATTGAACTCAGAATTTGTACATTTTTTAAGGAATATTCAATAAGCTTTCATATAAAAGTAATATTGAACGAATACCACTCAGGTTATCACAAAATCCATACCAACTTTAGTTACGCATAGTTTGACGTACTTGTAAATCAAATTTCATGGATTTATGAAAAATTTTGTAGGAGGAGTAACATTTTAAATCACTTCACAAATTTCAAGTTTTTTTTCTTAAAAAATTAAATTGCTAGCTTTTTATGAAATTTTGAGCACAAAATCTCTTTTACATAGTATACACACATAAGAAGCAACAAAGAAATTTTTGAAAATTTTAAATTAAAAATTTTTGCTTAAATCGTACCAAGTCCCTTTAAAAGTCCCCTTAGAGCGTCTTGCGCTGGCTGCCACGATTTTATTTTAAAGAAAACATGAAATTTTACAAAATATAATAATATTAAGTTACTGATATAGTATTTTAATGACATGTACAGTAATTTTTATTGAAAAAAAGCACTACGAGATAACTCGTAGCTCGCGTCACTGAATAAGACTCATGTGCTGAGTGCAGCTTACGAGTTATCTCATTATGTGTTTTTTTCAATAAAAATCGTCTTATACAAATATTTTCTTTTCATTTTGTTTGATTTTACAAGCTCATCGTATAATTTCATTTGGTGATAGTCGAATGTGTAATGTTATATCAGATTTTCATACTAATGTGTAATAATCCTCCCTGGGAAAAACTCCTAAGGCAATGGTAGTTAAAAAGTGTTCTAAAGTAATAAAAATGGAATGATAAGTAATAATTTGCAGACCCCAGGAAAAACAACCGTTGGTACAAGAAAATACCTCCATCCTACTTCTAAATCTTCCTCCAGAATGCATACATGTTCTATAACGAAAGAAATCTCGAGTGAATAAAAAGATTAGGATGCGTCAATTTAGGGAATTAGTCATTATGCCTATATTTAGTAGCGACGGCAGCAATGATAGAGAAACTATAATACAAATGCAACTCATTTTCATTACTTATAATATCTTCCTGTCACAGTAAAAAAAGGATACCTACAAAACCATGTCGAATGCGTACAAAACAAAACAAAAAATGTAAGGTGACTAGGTATTTTTGTTCAATCAATCTCAATAACCCAGTATTCTATGTTGATCCTTGTTTTAAAGCTCATCATACCCAGCAACAAAAATATTTTTTTTTAATTTTTGAAGTATATTCATATATATATATATATATATATATATATATATTATATTATCATCTAATCTTTCTAAGTAATAATTTTAATAATAAAAAGTAATAAACAAACATATTTTTCGCACTGTACAAATTTTTCATTCACCCTTTCTAATAATTCGTAACTGAAATGGAGATATATAATTAATCTAAAATTGTAGCTCAAACTATTACAAGATAACTCGTAGGTACACCTGAAAATAATTTTAATTTATATGATTTCACTATTTTTAATATATTGAATTTCAGTCCGTTATAAAATAAATTTCTTTTAAAAATTACTTCACAAATATTTTAAGTTGGTTCCTTGAAAGACATATATGAAAAATTACCACTTTTTTTTTACATGAGCATTTTTAAAAGGAAGATTTATTTTATGTAATCCTTCTCGTCTTCTTTTAGATAACACATGCAAAAAGTTAAGAACCACCTCGTTCATTAATTAAAACTAAAAAAAAAAAAAAAAAAACGGAGAATATAGGCCTACTTTAATTACGGTTCTCCTGCATTCTCGAACGTAAAAGGAAGCGAAAGAAGACGTATACATACTCATCTTCACTCTCATTTTTTGATCAGTAGGTAATCACTCTGTCCACAAGCTATAACAATGACTTTCAAACTAAAAAAGAAAACTTATTTTATCTCGTGAAAGATGCATAATTGAGAAATCCCTACATTTCTTGCGTCGAAAAAGGTTTTAAAAACTTTCCCCTCTTCCTCCTAATCCTTCTCCTCGCATTTTGATTAGCCTACGTATTTTAGTTTTAGTACAGTCTCTTTTATTAATTAAAGTCGTAGGAGATATGAATAGACCACATTTAATGACAGAAGACCGCCTATATATTAAAAATCCTGGAAAAAAGAAAAACACATACTTCTTAAGGAGAAATCCCTATATTCATTTTCTCTACTTATAATAACATTAAAATTGGAAAAGAAACAAAGACGTACGATCGATCAACTGGGTCTCTTCCTCATGACAACAACGTAACAATAACCTGGACAAAAATAAAAAGAGTCGTGCGGAGAAAACTAGATTACTTCCGCGCTTTTATGCACGAGATGAAACTCCCCCAAGAGATTTTCCCCCGTCCCCCCAGTTGCGTGATGGTTGATTACACATACACGGGGGAACAAGTACTCACGCAACGCTTCATGATTCCCTTTGAAACAAATCTATTTGTGAAATATATTGGATGTAGAAGAGAGAGAAAGAGAAAGGGAATTCTCAATCTTCTGGAAAACTGTAGGAAATAGAAATGAAAGATAAAGAGCGATATTGTGTAGCGAGTTTAAGATATTTGTTTTGTTTTTATTTCTTCCAGTAATTAATCTATCCGAGAAATACTTTGCTTGGATTTAAATTACTTTTACCGTTAGATTTACACAATCTAATATTTTGAATTTGAGAAAAATTATTTTGAAAAGCATCCACAGTGATATACAAAAGATAAAATTGAGTTTTTAAAAAAGAATTCGCATATAAAAGTATATTAGAATTACATTTCAAAATCTTTTAGGCAAATTTTTCTTTATATGCGATAAGATAAAAAAAAGTTACTTTAAACTTATTTTGAGATTAAATTTCAAATTATTGTTTGTTACGGTAGTATAATATTTACAAAATGCTGTATCATTTATACAAAGAAAATATGAATGAAAAATATTATTCAAAACATGGTAAAATAAATTACTACTTATATATAACAAAGTTTCGTCGTTGATGTATGAATTTAGTTAATTTTTCCGTAGTAAATATATTCAATACACACGTAAAGCTTATAATTATTCAGTTACGTAAGTAACAAACTTGTGAAATACACCTTTTAGCTGTGTGTGTAATTATTAATACATATAACTAAATGCTGGTTATTAGAGAGACTAATTAATCTTCCTTAAGAAGTCAAGCCCTTGTATATTGATGTAAGAATTTTTTATACATTATGAAAAGGTTAATTGAAATTTAATTACAAGCAAAAGACGAGAAAGAAATAAGAAAACCCATTAATAGTATGCTCACTTAACAGTTCATTCTTTTATATTTCTGTTTCTCTTATACTTTTAAATCTTTGAATTTTTTTCTTCAATTTCACTTTCAGTTATTGTCCGTTTCCCTCTCTTTTTTTCCTTCAAACATATGATTGAAATACACAATGGTTCACTTATTCACTATTATTTCAAAGAAAAAAAATGTAGAAATCTTATTATGAGTTTGTTCATAGGGAATTTAAATAATCTATAAACTCTGTCATGCTTTTATTCATAGTAAAAAAAATTTATACATAATTTACTTAATCTCTTCTTTCAGAAACAAACTTTTAATCTTTCATATTCTCTCATATAATCTGATATGTTTAATGTTCTTTATATTTCATCTCATATGTCCTATAATATTTTCGTATATGAAATATTATAGGACAGAGAATAGGGACATAAATTAGAGCTCTAATTAACATTCAATAAATGTAATTCTGTTAACATTTAAAGCAATTTCGAATTCATTTAAAAATAATGTGACACTTTTTTAAATTCATTTGTCGTTGTTTTACAGCTAAATGTGATGATTAATTAACTCCTTAACTAGTTTACTGTACGGGCTACCGAAAGCTATCCACCTTCAGTTTGTCCGTATGTTGTACAGGCACTGATATTTTCTTCTTTCTATCTTTTATTTGCACATATTTTTAATTCTGATAGTGAGGTGGCAAGTATTAGTGTTATTAAAAGATGCACAGTTTTTATCCATAGTTCTTCTTTCTATCTTTTATTTGCACATATTTTTAATTCTGATAGTGAGGTGGCAAGTATTAGTGTTATTAAAAGATGCACAGTTTTTATCCATAGTTCTGAAATACATTTGTTTGTGGTGAAGGCGAGAATATTTCATTGAAGAGAGGAATTTAGATTCTTGAACATGTTCGATAAGGAACAAAGATTGGTAAGGTAGTGAGCAATTTGTTGATTGAGGAGAAATGAAAATGGAAAGAAAATCCAAAAAAGCTGATATCATCTCTGTCCCCATTGTAATGTAAGTATTACACCATGCTTCAAATTGTGCGTGTATATATATATGCACACACACACAATCCTCAACCATTTGAAAAAGAGGTACGAACATATTTTTTTAAGCATAGTAGAACGTCGTTTATCGGAATCAATTGGGACAGGACACCGTTTGGATACGCGATTGTTCAGGTAACCGAAAACTGAATGCGATCCATGCAGTATATGAAACCAGAGACTATACGAATATTGAAAATCATCACATGCGGGAAACGTGCTTGAAGAAAAAGAAAAATAGGCGCAAAATGTTGTAATTTTACCTTTATTGTGGAAAATAATCACTTATTTCTCGCTGTACCATTGTACACCGTCTTTTCGCTGCAAGGTCTTTGATTCTCTTGAGCAGCAATAGTTGAGTAGAATAGAACTCTGATTGTTGTTCGTACCACTACATATCTGTCCCTAATGCAGAAAACATGGCAGTATTTGATAGACCCTTGCTACTTTCGTTGTTGTTGGTGCACTCGTCTTCATTCGTTTCGTCGTTGACAGGGTCGGATTCTTCTTGCACGGAACTCACTATCTCATCATCATGTATCGTTTGAAATCCAGTCTTCTGCATCGCATGCCATCCTGGCTTCTACATCAACAAAACTCGACAAAAGAGCACGTATACACCCCTCACTTGAAAACAAACTGACTTAATATTCCACGCAGATGTTTACCAAATCACACAAGTGAAATTCCCCAAATATCCCTCATCTTAGATTTTTCCTTCCCTTTTAGCCTCACGCAAAACAACTGTTGAGCATTGCACTGTTCGAAAACGTATCCGGACTTTGGTCCGGATAATAAACGTTCGGATAAACGACGTTCTACTGTAGGAGAGAAATTCTTGTAAGATATATGATACTTTCTTCAAAGCATGCAGAATGTACTTATTAAAAGTAAAAATTTAGTGTTGCTTTGTGTTCCACACTTATAACGTAAAAAATAGTGTAAAAACTTAAAAACTGAAAATTGAAATAAAATTTTTCCATTTTCTCATTCTATTAAGTATTAGGCTTAGTTACACGATATAAAAATGTGATTTTATTCGTACAAAAAAAGTTGCCCACTTTAGGGGTTAAACATTTTGAAATTAATGTATTTTTAATATTTAAAAGAAACCATAAATCAAAATTTCTGTTGCAATTTAAACTCAGTGCACAACTATTATTCCTTTTTTCCCCCTAAGATAGTATCATACAATTTAGTTTTTGCACTAATGTATGATAAGTAATTGCTTAAAATTATTTGATGCTTTATATTTACGCATTAATAAATACATGGAATTTAATTTTTTATTTTAATATTCAAAAAGTTTTACTTTACTGAAGACTATGTTATATTTTAATCAGGAACTCTCAATTATATTTCTATGACTGATTTTGTCTTATTTTTTTCACCATTTTACATGAAGCCTTTTACCATCAACAAAAAATTTGAAAATTCCTTTTTTTTTTGTTACTGATTTTGTTTGTTACTGATTATATCAATGTAATTTATGTAAAAAAGATCTCTTATGTGTTTCACACATAATTCCAAATATCAAGCATAACTTCATTCTAAGTCATAAAAATATTGAGTTACTAACTGGGAGTTCGTAACTTGATATTTTTATGAGAGTTTAAAAGTGGGGTATATATACTTGATGTTTGTCTACTAACTTTGATATAGCAATTTTTAAGATGATCTGTAGATTTTATGTAAAATTTATATCAATGAAAAGATTTTTATATTTAATATATTCAGGGGTAATTTGCATAAAATCTATAATAATGTGCATTATTTTATAGATCTTACACTTACATTTTTAGGGTATGCTTACATTCTTAGAATAATAAATCACGTGTTTAAAATTTTGATTTACTACTGAAATCAATCAAAAATCAAGTACTTAATCAGTTGTAATGCAGTATATTTGAAATAGAGCAATGGTAGTTTACGTTAACATATGTAAGATAATAAATTATATAGTCTAGAGTTTCCATAATAAAAATTATTTCACAGTCAATCAATTTAAGCGTTTTTCACAATGAGTGCATATTAATGCAAAATTCAGTTAAATTACGAGAAAAACCATTACATAATAATTTCATTGTTAAAATGTTTAATTAAGTAAATAAATACATGTAACTAAACACATTCGTCGTCTTATTATAAACATCTTTCTCTGAAGTAAATTCGAAGTTTTCAACCAATTAAAGTGCATTTTTTTTTTAAAAATTCATTGCATATTTTTATTTATAACAATTTTACCGACACATCATTCATAAAGCCTTAATTATCTCATCAATTCCTACACAGTAAACAATTTAGTTAAATCTCATTAAGTTTCCTTTTTTAATTAAACTCTATTTAGATAGTTCTAAGTTTTCAAAGTATTTTAGAAGATTTTTAGGTTAAAAAGGAAGAATATATAGAGAGAGAGAGAAAAAGTACACACACATACAAAGCCATTGAGATAAAATCAATGATATTTTTTCAACTCCTTAACTGAAAATTAAAAATTACGGGCTCCCAGTGCCAACGTTTTTCACACAGACGAGCGTATGCGGTGTATATATATATAACGAGAGAAAAAAGAAGGCATAAATAAGCAAATCCTTCTCTGAAATAAGTAAGTAATTCGCAAATACTAGGTCAAGGTCATTTGATTGCATTCCAAAGTCATTGAGATAATTTTACTGATAGCAGAGTAAAGAAAATATCATACTTCGGAAAGACGTACATATACGTCCGGAGAAGTTACTTTGGTGGAGCTAGATGCATACATACGCTAGTGACACTTAAGGGGTTTATACTCCAAAATCCAATTTTTAAACTAAGTTTTTTGGGGGGTAAAAGACACAGGGGATTATTTATATCTGCAAAAAATTTCTCCAATACTATATTGGTCACAATCAATTATAGAAAACTGAATTTGTGTAGAGATACCAGGATCTCTCTAATCAAAGCTACAAAAGTTTTAAAATATATCTCAATATACATGTACTTTTTATTTAAATTCTCATATCATGAATATTTATCCATTGAAGTGGCCTGATTGAGAACAAATCGTGAACTTCATTTATAAATATTTGATGATGAGATATGTCATTCTCTAAATTTCCAATTTAATCCATCTTAACCTCACGTTTTCAAACCTCACTTCTTAGAAATATAAGGACTTTGGTATACAACTTAGCACTCTTTAACACTAGAATATGTTTTTAAAAATTAATTCTAATTTCTAAAAATTTTAAATTAGTATTAATTTAAGTTATTTCAAATTAGATATTAACATATACTTCTAGTATTTTGCAATGATATTAAGTAATTTCATTATAAAGAATACAACTGATAAAGGCTTCTATTTTTTATTTAAAGTTGTTTCATACCTATAACTTAAAAAATTTATTGTAAAAGAAACAATAATAATCTTTAAGTAAGTTATTGTAATATAATGTTTCAGTTATAGAGAAATAAAACGCTAAATAAAATTTCTAGTGTTAAAATTTCTTTAATACTCAGTTTTTTTAATTTGAAAGGAGAAGAAAAAGGTTCTCAAAATTCCTTCCTATAAATTAGCTCCACGGAGAAGGTTTTGAATGTAATACAAAAACATCGCCTCCAAAATTTCTGCATCACACCCTAAAAGAGGAAATCAATTACGGATTAGCATAAAAAAGGAAGCGGGAGCAAAGAAAAAAAAGATAAACTCTTCGAGCTCTAAGAGTGAGTGAAAGAAGTTGTTTGAAGATTCTCAGTTCGTCAACAGAGCCTTAATAAATTATACACTCTCTGTTTGGACAAAAATAAGAGGAAAAAATATATTGAGGAGGGTTGGTCTCATAAGAGGTTTGGGGCTCAATACTCTTAAGGTGGTTTTATTTATCCTCCCTCCCTTTGCTCTGACAAGTGCGTGCAGAGTAGGGATTGTCTCGTGATCCAGGAGCGCAAAAGAAGTGGGAAAAAATCAGTAATACTCAGGATTGTTCGAGAGAATCTAAAGATATCTTACGAAACAACAGATGCATTTTCGATAAGTAATCATTGTTTGTGACCAGGTTTCTGTTGTTTTATAGAAGAAAAAGGGAGAAAAAGAAAAATATATCTTATTTTTCATGTCTTGTGATCATAACGTAGTAGATGATAGATCGGCTTTATAGAATGAGATACTGAAGTTTTGAACAATCTTCCCCCGCTTCATCCAGTAGCGTGCTGGTTTGGGATTTATCATCTGCCCATCACGATTGATCAGTTTCGTTTAACGAGCTCGGATTGTTTAGATTTTTTTCTATCTTTTTTCCAATTGCTAGCAGTCGTATAACCCGGAAGTATTTTTTAGAATATTAAGCTGCTACTGTTGTGGATTTTGAGATACAAAATAGGAAACTGTCACAAAAGAACACACTTTGCACTCAAAACTCTGAGAGAAAAAACTGCATTCTTTTCATGATATAATTTTTAAAAATATGTTGGAGTGGGGAGGATTTTGCGTTGCAATCTATCTTGATAAATTAATTGTTAACGATAGTGTTTATATTTATTGCCTTCTAGTTTCATTTTCAAAGAGGGGGGAGGTGAGATAGTGATTTAAGAATAAAATATTAGGCTTTTTAAATTATTTACGATTTCTAAAACAGCGCGTGACAGAAAAGAAACAACCCGTGTGTTTGTTCAAAAAAGAAAAATAACAATTCTTGCAAAAAACAAAAGTATGCTTGAAATTAACATTCCCCCGTTACTTTATAAATTATCCCTATCTTTTCCTTAAACCGTATGTCCCATTTATATTTAATGTATTAAATTAAGTATCAAAGGACAAATCGAAGTTTCATTCATAGCCAATTGAATGACATTTCGTTACCTTACCAATTAGAAGAAAATGTCCCTTTTAATTAAAAAAAAACTTAAATTCAAGAAGTTATTCTAGTTTGTTTTCATTTTCAAAGATTTTAGAGTTTTAAAAAGTTGACTCAACGAACCATGATCTTTATTTGTTAATTATCTCATTAGAAAGTCAACACGTGTCTTGGAAAAAAATACGCTACCCTTTTCAACTTTTGATAACATTGTTAACGATAAAATTCTCTCAGAAGACTAGCTGTCAATATAAGCACTAATTGTTTGGATAAGTATCTTTAGAATTTAATTACGCGAAATTACATCCTTTTTTTCTAACGTCATTCCTTTATCTTTAGAGCGAACGTAATTGAAGAAAATATTCGTCTTTTGTAAAAAGAATCCAATATTATTCACTTCCATGGAAAGGAATGTGTGTGTGTTTGATTGTTTATAGAACTATCCTTTTGTCTTCATTTGACCGTGCAAATAAGAATAAATTGAGGCTAAGTGCTGTTAAATAAATCCTGACAACAGAGCATTGTAGTTTTTTTGAATATTTGAACTGACAGATTCTTGCCTCGTTAGGTTTTTAGGTTCATTCGATGAAATATTCGAGTTTTTTGAATAGTTGTTTGTTGTCAATTTCTTTAAGTACTACATTGAGCAATAAGAATAGAATATAAAATCTTGGTTAGGATTTTTTTAGCTTGAATTTTTCTTAGATTCCAATTTTTTCTGTCAAAAAGCTTACAAAACTCTGTCTTCCTTTTCGATGTAAAACGCATTTCTTTTAAAGTTATTTAGCAATTTCAACTATCTCTGAAGCTCTATTTAATCCAAAATTTCATTCTTTTCTTAGAAGACTCTTTGTTGCTGATAAAACTGATTGTCAATCTTTATGTAGTACAGAATTTGTCTTTTTTTTTCAATTTCTTTAAAAAGTCGGTTCTTCTATTGAAAGATATATTTGATTTATTACCGTGCTCAAATCCTGTGTCCCACAATTATCCGATAATCTGAAACGAGTTCACACTTCAAACGAAAATTTTAAACTGTAAGAAAGAATAAATAAAACTTATGAAATTGAATGCTTTTTCTTATTAAACAAATTCAAAAAGTTTCGTTTAAGGTGATGTGGTACCATCTTCACAATTTTTTTTTTATTTTTAATATTTGATATTTGGTTTTAATTGTATTTTATTACGGTTAATATTTTATAATAATTCCATGCAAAAAAATTTTAAATTGTTGCAAAATGTGTGTAAAATTTAAATTTTTTGAACTTTTTAAAATATTTTTTAAATTTCTAAGGCTTTTTTGAATATGTCTCTTTCCTTTCAAAATTTTTTTCCAAGTACCTTGTAATATACTACATAAAACTGTACATAGGTTTTTTTCTGCTGAGGATCTTTAATTTTTCATTAATTTTTTTATTAGTTAAACTTCCAAAAATTCTCAAAAAAAAACATTAATTTTGATTTTGAAATGTTCTTAGGAAAAGTACTAAACATGTTAGAGCTAATTCCATGAACAGTTTTACAAAACACACATTTCAGAACATGTATAAAAAATTTCAAACCCCTACTTCAATTATTAAAAAAGCCTTAGGGTTTTGAATAACAGTTTATGTACAAAAATTCAACATGGAGAAATATTAGTTTGAAGTTTTCATTCCATAAATAGCATGATATAATATTCATCGAATAGTCTAAAACTTTTATGAAATGTTAATTAGCTTATTTAAAACTACTTACCATAAAAAATTGCACAAATGTAGAACAATTAAACAGTATACTGCCATAATGAATATATAGAAAAAAACGAATGAAAGATCAATATTTCACAAAACTTTATCTTAATAATTATAAGAAAATAAATACACACACTTCAGAGCTAATTCCATGCTCAGAGGTAATGCACAACATGTACAAAAGATCTTTATCCCTTTATTTTTTATTTTCATGATTTTAAAAGCCTTCGCGTGTTAAATATTGTACACGAATAAAAGCAAAAGCAAATGACAATTTCTAAGTAAAATATGTCAAAATCTAAGAACTGCATTTGTTTAAATAAATATTTTAAAATATTTTAATAATAAAAGGGTTGAATTTCACACACATGGGATATATATAAATCACCGAAAACAAATACATAAAAATGGGAGAGTTTTTCTGTTCTTGCTAATTAGATTTTTAGATATCTGAGTTATCAAAATGAGATTTAGTATTTGTGTCTTGGGAGAATCCGTTTTGAAGTTTTAATTTCATTCATAATAATATCATAAAAAGCACGCACAACTTTTAAATCTTGACCAAATCCATTTGCTCTTCAATCAACAATTCACAAACTTGAATTGTTGCATGAATTGCACGATTCTTTCTTGAAATGATTTGTTACTGCATATATAATGTTTGTCTCATTTACGCACAGTAAAAAATAATTAATTCATTTTTATCAGACTCTTTTCTAGCAGATAATCTGAAATGAGGGTGTGGTAGTTGCTGTCCAGCATCAGATATTGCTCCATAACTTGATAAAAAATGCAGGTAAAGCTTTGAAATTTTGCAAGCATGTGTTTATAAAGATTCGAGGTATCAAATAAGCCAATAAAAAAATTTCTATAGTTTGATGATTTTTAGGGTATCATATCTCCTTAAGTGTTTGTGCTTAAAGAAACTATCTTACTACTACATAAAATAAAATAACTTGAGGTATTTATAGTCAAATGGTCGCCCATCTGGTATAGTGAGGCTGACTGCAGTGCCGTTGGGCCTGGATTCGAACCCCGGTGAAGGCATGGATGTTTCTAAATGTACAGAACTTTTGCGACATGGGGATACTCTAAATAGCCGTCGAGCCGCTTGTCTACTCGTGAGGTTGGTGGAAGAAGAAGATAGGTGGGAGGGCCCTAAACACCTTCAAAATTGGGGTAGTCTCCCTCAAAATTGGGGTGGAATCGAGCGAAATCGCACTTTCACCTTTAATGGTGCTCAAAGCTACGGATAACGACAAGGCGTATATGTAGCCCTTTATCGTGATGAATATCACGGTCCTTGATCTGATGTTACTGTAGATCAGGTGGCGTAAGTAAAATTTTTACTTTGGTACTTTTGCACAGACAAGTTTATATTAAAGTAAAAATTTATATTTTTAAATGAATATGAATTTCTGCTTTCACATTATCCAGTCCATCCGGAAAAATTAAATTTTTAAACAGTGAAGTTATAAATTAAATGCATCTTTTAATTGAATGAAACTAAAGCACATAATGCAAAAAATTTTAAAATCTTTAAACTTGCAGAATTATAATAATTAATAAAATATAATTGACCATTCTTAAAAAACTATAATAAAATATGTAGTAATATTTCTATCTACTTTGTACACACACACATACTTTGTACACATACACATACATACACACATACTTCTACATCCATAAAATCCATCACACAGTCTGGTACATTCAACATATTGTGTTTCATAAATGTTTTCCAATTTTAAGGTTAACAATTTATTGAAGACTTAAAAAATATTATACAAATACCTTAAGCATATAATAGCAAAGGGATTTGGAAAAAAATGTTTTAGAAGATAAAAGTGGCTTTATTTTCTTAGAAATAACTATCTCTCACTCGCACTAGAAATTGAATGTTTCACCAAAAAATTATTTCGGTATAAAGTAATTTACAGAAATGTTTTGTACGTTATTTCAGGATTAATTCGAATCAAAATACATTATCATCAGAATTAAAAAGAAGTAAAAAAATTGAACACAAGAAAAAAAATCTAAAGCTAATGAGAAGAATGGACGTAAAGTAAAAAAATGTCTAAATGACTTGAAAAGACTGGCTTCTATGGTCAAACTTGAGGCCTATCATTAAAGTTCTGTTAAAAAAAAGCATTTAAATCCGATTTAATAACTAACACCAAAGAAAAATCTATCAGCTTTATTAGTAAAATCTAAAAGATAAAATGTTTACGTTTATCAATCCATTGCTGTGTAAGATTTGAACTATTATGACTTATATTCAGTCATTTATTAACAGTATGAAATATGTATGTCAAATTTTCAGTTAAAATGCAAAGCATTTGAAATAATGAAATTCAAAATGCAATTTAAGAAGGGTGAAAAGTATCGTGTAACAAGTCTCTTAGCAAGGTTCTACTAATATAATCCTCAACGAGAAATTATTTTCAGTAAATTGTTTGATTTAAGAGTCTCTTTTTATGTGAAAGAACCCTTTGAAACGTTAAATATTTTGACAAGAAATTTATATAATGTGTAGATGTGGCTTTAAATTTTGACCAATGCCGTCAGGAAAACGCGTTAGACTCATTTGCTATTTTATTCATTTGAACAATTAAATTTTGGTAATTAAGAGCAGATAAAAAAAATGGTGGTTAAAAGATTCATCTGGATTGTAAATTATTCTTATTTAATGTCCTAATCCAATCTCCAATCGAAAACATGGGCCCATGATTGCACAACGGCTGGTCCGGGATACACCACCCGCTACTACGCCAGATCAACTTCGGCAATATGTGGAAGCCGCGTGGACTTCTTTACCCCAAGAATACATCCAAAACCTCTTTGATTCTATGCCGAGGCATGTGGCAGCGGTTATAGCCAACAATGGCGGCTACACTAAGTACTAATTTTGTCATCATCGACAAGTCACAAGAGTCTGTAATTTAAATCATTTGATCTTTGTACAACGTGTTATCTGTCTAATAAATTTCGCTGTGACATCTCTGGTCCTTCTGGTTGTTGCATTTTGTGTGGCTACATTTTTTCCTTATCAAATTACTTCCATATTTAATCTAAGGAAACAGAAGATTTAAAAAAATGAATTCCATACAAACCCAATGAGTAATTTCAAGTGATTTTTTATTACCCATTTTAAGTAATTTAAAAAATCCATAACATTTTCAACTAAAATACAAATACAAAGAAATAAACAGCTCGCAAACAAACTTTAAATTTCAAAATCTGTAAAGCTTTTGATTCCTTTTCCCAGTATTTGAGTATTGGATTAAAATAAATATCATCTAACATTAAATTACTATACTCTTTGCCTAATTAGTTCGATACGATCATTTATACAAACGTGTTCATGGAGCCTTTAAGACCCCTTGAACTTGAAGCTTTTAAAGCAGTCAAGTACAAGTGATTGTTATTGACAAAATACACCGATTCTCCTACTCTCAAATCCCTTACACACAGAAACACACGCCCACGGCTTTTGAGTTAATCATTCCCTGCATAACCATCTCCTTGTTACTTTAAGTCCTTTTGCCATTCTTATTGCCCCTTTGACACAGGTTTATTATAAGGTTGTTAAATTTAATCACCGGTATCTGCAGCGGATTGAATTCCCACTTGCCTTCTTAATGATCTCCCCGATATGGGTTTATGAGGTCATCAATTGATTTCCAAAAGGGCTTATCTTTGTTTGGAATCAGTTCCCCCTTTAACTAAACTGAAGATCATTAGCCATTTCGTAGCACTAAAGTAGATTTTCAATGCTGCTTGGGCGTTGGGGTTTTATTCCACTTAAACATGTTCTTTATCTCTCTCGCTAAAGCAGTCATCTAATGGAAAGTTTAGCAAATTGCACTACATAATTAAAGAGGAATAATCTATTCCTGCCAAACATAATGATTTTGATTTGAAACGAGCTAATCACCTACGGTAGATTATATTACTATTTAAAAACATTTATTATATTACCTAAACTAGAACAAAAATTATAATTATATTATCCTATAAAAATAAACACAAATTTTCATTGAAACATTTCACGGTTTCTTTATTGAAAAAAATTTTAATTTAAAAAAAAAAATGCTAGCGCATTTTTGAAACTAAAAGAAAATGTTTTTTATTCCAGTTGTAATGCCTGTCGGTTCCTGCTTCCCTCTGGACCATCTCGTCTACCCTCGGACCCGGCTAGGTGTGTGGGAGAAACTGAATAATCAGTAGACATGATTCACTCTAATCATTTTATTGATACCAAAATATCAAGCAGACACAATAATAATCTAATTAAGATAACAGATCAGATAGCAGAGGGCGGAGGTGAGACTCGTTAGCCTAGGGATAATACTACGGACCCTCAACTAATTCCACGAAGCTTAAACAAGCTCAATATAAACTACGTCGCGCGCACTAATAAGCTAAACTTCCATTTAAATAAGGATCGTGATACGTGTACTTTTATGAAGTTGAGGCGATCCTTATCTGAATTTAATCACTGTCGGTTGATCCCCTCTCAGTAAACTTCCATTGATAAACTCCAAATGCACTTAATAACTCCACGATTCTTCACTCTCCAACTAACAAACTAACTCCCAAAACTCGAATACAGAATTTATATAATATACTTAATTTGCATAATCACGCTTTCTACACTCGGTGAAAGTTGGTTGAGTAAAACATTTTCCTTAAAGAGTCATGAAGGGGTTAGTAGAGCCGCGTATAGATCCGTTACACAGTCTACTATAATATAAATTCTATAAGATTCAAAGATTCCTAGTTTGAGTAAGATATCCCCTACAATTTTAAAGTGACTAATTAATGATGTAGCTACGCAAGTGGAGAAAGACAGATTGCAAACCATTGGCAGCATCTGATGACCAACCTCGCTCCACGATTCAGAAGATTCTTCGAAAAGTCTTTTGCTATTATCCTTATAAACTGTTGATAGTGCAGCAGCACTTACCAGATTATCTGGATAATCGACAAGCTTTTGAGTTGTTGTTTTTTGCAGGATGAACGTCCTTGGAACATTTTGTGGACCAACGAGACCCACTTTCATCTGGAAGGTGCAGTTGACACGCACAATTACCGTATTTTGGCTGGTACAAATCAACATCAATTCCTACAAATTCCATTACACTCTTCGCATGCAACGGTTTGATGTGGCTTTAATGCAATCTTCGTTATGGGTCTGTTTTTCTTTTCGAAAAGCCCAGCATCGCAGGGCCTGTGGCATACACCGTCACCGGTCAACTATTCGCTTCATTATCGGAGCAATCCATTATTCCAACTCTTAAGGCAAGGTGATGTGATACAACCATAGTGTTTATACAGGATAACGCTCTTTCACACATCACACGTTGGGTGAAACAAGTGCTCTACCGCCATTTCGGTGACGACAGAATCATTAGCCGGCATTTTCCTACAGCTTGGTCTCCTAGATCCCCCGACTTGAATCCTTGCAACTTTTGGCTGTGGTGCGATCCCATCACATCTCTATCCGATCTTAAAGAAAGCATGGAAAGCCACATTATCCAGTTCATGCTGCTTTCAACAGTAGAACATGAGATTTCAGATGGTAGCAGACAATAGTGAGCAGCATATTGTGTATTTGTAAATTTTTATAGAGTATGTATATGTTCTCAATAAAACTATGATACGCCACCAAGTTGTGGTTTTTGGAACTCATTCTTTTTTTCCTTCGATTAAATTCCCATCATTTCATTCCGCCAATACCCAATTTTCATGCATTCTGCTGTACAGTTTTTGCTACAGACTGCTCGCAAGTTTCAAGTTTAATTATGGAACCCCGGTATATATTATAGATTATATATATATATATATATATATATAATCAAAATTTCTCTACAAGAGAGAGATGGATTAACATGATTAATACTTAAAAGAATAACAATTGCTTGATAACAAGACAACAGAATTTAGAAGGAGATATAAAAAATTGAAATAACAGAGTAAAATATAAAAGAATGGATGCTTCAGTATTATCAACATTGCTGACTTAGGACAGCTTGTATACATAAAATTTTCTTTAAAAAATCTTTCTGTATAAAAGTGGGGTTGAACATGTTTTTTGGCCAGCCAACCTTCCCCATTTTTTCTGTTAATAATACCGAGCAAATACCAATTGGAAATAATAGATAGGAAATCTAAATCCATTATAAGGAAAAGGTAACTTACCCAAAAATTGCATATTGAAATGCAGAGCCCGCGCTAAATCTGAGTACAATAAACAAGTTATTACCAGATTCTGGACCCAAATACAATTTCAAAACAAAGCAAAGGCTGAAAAATAGCACTTAGCAAAAGTATGAAAAAGAATAGAAATAATAAAACAAGAAATGTAAACATACTACCATTATCTTAGGGACTCTTAATATGGTTTAAAAGTTATAATAAATTCTAAAAAAGTATTTTTATCTAAAACTAGAAACTGGGGGTATTTAAAACTATCTATGAAGAATAATAAATCTATAATATAAACCTTTTAAAACTTTGGAATTTTAATCCTTACTATTTAGAATTTCTTTATTTAAATATCTATTGATAAAATTAATTGGGTAGAGTTTTGAATTAAACAGTATTTAGTAAAATGTGAAAATTTTTTATTTTTTCTGATTTATTAGAAACTAGAAATTTATTGTGTAGTGTGTAATTAATAACAATATTTCTGAATATAGATACATGCACATTACTCTCCCAATGCGGTACTTTTATAATATTGAAATTAAAGTCTTCTCGTTTATCATAAATATTAGTAACTATTTTATAATCTTTTAATTTAATTTCAATATCAAAAAAATTTGCTTCGTAACTGTTACTATTTGTCTGTATTAAATTAAGATATAGTGGATAAAAATTAATATTAGGTATAAAGTTGTCTTGCTTGCCAAAAATGATTACATCATCTATATAACGAAAAAAGTAAAATTCTAAGTTGTCTGTGAAACTATTTTCAAAATAATGTAAATATAAATTGGCAAGACAGTTGCTAGCTGGGCCACCTTGTGGTAGACCCTTAATCTGTTGATAATAATTACCATTATGATTATATATATATATATATTATAATAACACCCTGCTGTTAAAAAACAAATTAATAATGATATTGATAATTTTGTTACAAAATCTCCAGTTAAATGTGGATTGCCTATAGAAGCATTTGATGAATTTAAGTACAATATTCTAAGAGACTTGATGAAATTCAATTACCAATCTATATCTGAATTTACTTATAAAGATGTAAAACAGATGATTTATGAATGACAAAAGAATTTTATTATTGTTTTTATTGACAAAGAGTGCCTGGCAATTATTCTGTAATTTCTAAATACTTTTGCAATAATATGCTTAGTGAACACTTTTTGAACAATCAATCTTTTAAATGATTGGACTTGACACATAAAGAAATCAGCAATCAAATTATAACTATACATAGAAAATTAGTTATTTGAATTCCTAAAATTAAGTTTCCTTATATATTTTTAACACCTAAATTTTCTATAAAAATCCTATTAAATGTCGCTTTGTAACAAATAGTTTTAAAACATATATCTCTACTACAGTTAAAACGTTGCATAATCTTATACAAAACTTCATCAATAAGCAAAGTAATAAAGCTGTAATTAAAAATAGTAAGGACATTTTAGGTTGGGTTTTTTTTAAATATTTATTCAGTTCATAGTTTTGATTTTGAAGATCTTTTTAATTCCATTCATATCTATGATGTTATTAAGGTAATTTTAGAAAAAATCACAGAAAAAAAAATCTACTTAATTTCTACAAATTTCAAACTCTCATAGATTTAGACTCAAAAGAAAATTAAGTTAATTTTAATGGTTCCTGGTATAAAAAAATAAAGGTTTGCCTCCAGGTGTCCCTGCTAGCAATAGTTTGTCTAATTTATCTTTCCATTTTTAAGAATATAACTATAAAATTAATAATGACTATTACATTTTTAGATACATAGATGATCTAATTGTTTTTGGTAAAAATAATAATTTTAACACCAGTTTTAACTTTTATTCTGATTACTTAAACCTAGTTAAAATTAATTGTAATCGATTTAAAACTAATTACTTAGATGTATCATTGTATATTAAGGTTTAAAAACTACAAAGTAATATTTATGATAAAAGAGATGCTTTTAATTTTAACGTTCTTAAAGTGCCATATTGGAATTCTAATTTATCAATTTCTATATAAAGAAATATTATTTTTAACTATATTTATCTTAATAATGTACTAGTTAGTGATAAATCTAATATATTTTAAAATTTTAAATACTTTATAGCCATTGTATTGAATCCGGATAACCTGCTAATTTTCGTTAGATTATATTTCTAATATTGCTCAGTGAAGTGACAATATGTAATAATATTTGAATTAAATGGTTTTTTTTAATTAGTTATACAATTAATCAAATGCTGCATGTTTCATAAATTAATAATACTTTTTTTTTAGTTTAGAATCATTTTGTATGTTTAGGAAGTCCTTTTATTTTTCAATAAATTTTATATTAATATTGAAGGTTTTTAAATGTATATGAATAGACTTAGTATTATTTTATCATAATTTACTAATTTAACTTTTATGCGGTACTGTTAATATTCCTTTGTATTTGTCGGGGAAAAATTAACCTGTTGCTGTGCTCACGAAGTAGGTTTTATCTTTCTAGTTTTATTACATCAATTTTAATTCTATGCTAGGAATTACATAGGCTATTAGATTTGACCGTTATATATTAATAGTTTTATGTATTTTATTTGTAATAATTACATTTCTCTTTATATTTCTTCCTTTCCCTAAAACCCAGAGTATAGGCAAATTACAGGTGAAGGTTGACTGGTCAAAAACTTTGTTTAAACTTGCATCTTCGTTGCTTCGAAAAGGGCGGAAGCGAGTTTTCTGATGTAATGTTATTATTAGATTACGATTAAGGTTTTAAGCGTTAGTCTTGAACCATAAAATAAAAAAATATTTAAAAGGAGTTAATTAAAATTATACTAGAGGGATTTATTACATATATATAGATAGATAGACTGATGGAAAAAATCCCAACAGCAAGAAAGGCTTGTGTTAGATAAAAGAATATTGGCAGGCGTTTTTATATGTCATGGGTTTCAATTTCATGCTTCACGCATAAATGTGGCACTAGTAGCGCCACTCAGGACTTTCAAATCAGGGTTGCTTTAAATGCATGCTGTAAAGTTCGTGAGCGTTTTTTATCTGTGGAATTTGACGTATTGAGTTGGTTGATGTTAGCCAAGAATGTCCTTAAGGGAAAACGAAGGAAGAACCCATTATCAACAGCGCAACGAGTTTAAACGAGGTCGTGTAAAAAGCCTACTAGAAGGTGGATTTTCTTTCCACAACATTGCAGAAAAACTTGACCGGAATGCGTTCATTATGCATGATTGTTGGAAGCCGTGGTCAAGGGATAACAATGCCTCCAGTAGACCGGGTTTTGGAGGCCCGGTAGAAGGGAAGACCGCCGTAGACGCCGTACCTACTGTGGCGCATCGTACTGTGTCTGTGGTAGAAATTTTAGCTGCAGTTGGTACCTCAGTGACACAAAAAACTGTTAAAAATTGGTTACTTCAAGTACAACTCCGAGTCAGGCACTCTGTAGTGTGTTTTCCATTGACTCTAAGCCATTGCCATTCACGAAGCCACTGGTGTCCAGCCTGAGCTCATTGGAAGACGGAATGAAGAGATTTGTTGAGTTTTCTGATGAAAGCGGATTCTGCCTTGGTGCCAGTGATGGTCTTGTGTTGGTCAGAAGGACGCCAGGGAAACGCCTGCAACCAAACTGTCTTCGGCCTAGATATACTGGACCTATACCTGGAGTCATGCTCTTGGAAGCAATTTCCTATGACAGCAAGAGCACTCTCGTGGTAATCTCAAACACACTAACTACAAATGTGTACCTCAGTCTGGTAATTCAACCTATAATACTGCTATTGATGAACAGCATTCAAGGGGAAATTTTTCAACAGGATAACCCTCGCTCTCATATCACTGTTGCAACGCAATGTGCTCTACAGAATGATGACATGTTACCTGATCGTCCAACGCGTTCATTGTATTCGATGGATTCTCGGCCCTCTTTAAAACAACAATGTCATTCGTAAACCTTGGATCTCACTATGGTAAATTCTCCATACACCTTACTTAGCATTTTCAAAGTCTTCATTGGTGTTTTACTTAAGCGTTGACAGAATTTAATATCCAACGCTGTTCAAGAGTAGCCATTTTTCTTAGATCGCAGTTCAAGTCTAACTAGCTTCGGAAGATAACAGCTGCACGAGCGGTTCGGCTAAGCCAACCTGACCAGAATGAAGAGGGTTGGGAGAATCCATTTCAAGTGGTTTAACTTTAAGTACTTGCTTTCGTAGCCAGCAATGGCCTCAGTCCCTGAATTTTTTTTATCGTACTACGTACATGAAAACTCTTTAAAAGTATCATTTTCCTTACACTCTTTTCAAAATAAAATAATTGTAATATTTTTATAATTCCTTTTTTTTTTCAAACAAATTCCTTCATTTAAAATCTGTTACTGACATATTACAGCTAAGAAATTAATAACGCGTAGATGCATTTAACAATTCAACAACTTTTTTGGCCATTTTAATTAAATAAATTCCAACTTATTTTAGAGGTACCTTGTGTGGTATATGTAGATTTTTCATACACAAATACACACGTATATATATGTATATATATGTATATATATATATATATATATATATATATATATTTCAAAAATATACTAAAAATAGTTATATACCTAAGTTAACTATCGTCATAATAGAAAAGATTTAGCCACAGAAATACTAATAGCAAACTCCCAGCCTTAGGAACTAGGAATGCAGGTTTAAACAAAGTTTTCTGGCCAGCCAACCTTCACCTGAATTTGCCAGTATTCTGGGCCATAGGGAAAGCAATAAATTTCTAGAGAAGTTTAACTATATTATAGATAAAACCATAATCTATTAATGTAATACTATAATGTTATAGCCTTTAATAATTACTAAAATATTTAAAATCAAAGCCAAACTAATAGACTTACCATGTGAATACATATTCGCTTCTTATGGACAATAACAGTAACGCATATAATTATTATGTATTAATAAAGTAGCAATATTACTATATATATATATATACTTTTAAAATTTCTATATTTTATTTTAAAATTTATAGAAAATAAAAATACCATCCAGACATAAACGATTAATTTTTAATAAAATATATTATTACAAAATTACTTAGCTAGAGGCGCCATCTATCTATAAACTGTATAACTGAAAAAACTTTTTTTTATTTAACTGTTATATAACTTTTTATAAATTTAAGAGGGTAACTGAGTTCTATACAATGTTTAATAAAGTTATTAATATTTAAATATATATTAGATTTATCACTAACTAATACCTTGTTACGATAAATATAATTCAAAATAATATTTCGATATATTGAGATGGATAAGTTTGAATTCCAGGAAGGAACTTTAAGAATGTTAAAATTAAAATCATCTCTTTTATCATAAATATTGCTATGTAATTTATAGTCCTTAATATATAATGATACATCCAAGTAATTAGTTTTAACAGGATTATTATTAATTTTAAGTAGCTTTAAATATCCCGGATAAAAATTGATATTGGGATTATAATTATTATTTTTACCAAAAATAATTAGGTCATCTATGTATCTAAAAATGTAATAATCATTATTAATAATATAATTATTTTCGTAAAAGTGTAAATATAAATTAGCCAAACTATTGCTAGCAGGGCCACCTTGAGGCAAACCTTTGGTTTGTTTGTACAGAGGACCATTAAAATTAATGTAGTTTTCTTTTAGGACAAAATTTATTAGAGTTCTAACTTTTTGTAAATTAATATTAAGGTTATAATTTCTGTGATTATCTAAAATTACGCTAATTACATCATCGATATCAATAGAGTTAAAAAGATCTTCAAAGTCATAACTATGAACTGAATAAGTATTTTTATCTTTAAAAAAATCTATAATTTCTTTACTATTTTTAATTATAGCTTTATTACATTGCTTATTGATGAATTCTTGCAGAATATTGTGCAGCATTTTACCTGCAGCAGTGATATAAGTTTTAAAACCATTTGTTACTGTTCTAAATTTAACAGGATTTTTATGAAATTTAGGTGTTAAAAATATATATGGAAACTTAATCTTATGAATGGAAACATTCAATTTCCTGTATATAGCAGTGATCCGATTAGTAATTTCTTTATCTGACAATTCCAATCTATTGAAAGATTTATTGTTTAAAAAATGTTCATTAATCATAGTATTATAAAAATACTTACAGATAATAGCATAATTACCAGGCACTTTATCTATGTAATCAATGATAAAATTCTTTTGTAAATCATAAATTTTCTGTTTTACATCTTTGTAAGTGAGTACTGGTTTAGAAGAATAGTTAAATTTCATCAGGTCTTTTAAAATATTGTACTTAAATTCATCAAATGCCTCTAAAGGCAAACCATATTTAACTGCAGATTTAGTAATGAAATTATTTATATCATTATTAATTTGATTTTTAACAGTATTATTGTTGTTAGAAATTGTTAATCTAAAACTAGTGCCTTTACTCATGATATCTTTTAAAATTCCATCCTTGACTATATTTAAATTGCCTGTTACTACATGTTTGTGATAGCTATCAATAAATTCATGATAGTTCTTACATTTACAGTCATCTATGTCAAGAGAAGGTGAGCTATTATTGTAATTAAAGATAAATCTGCCCATCGTTTTATTATATTTAAAAGCTTTTTTAACTATTACATTCCTAACAGGAAAAAGTGACAAATGTCTATTAAAAACACTAGAAAAATTAACTTTATCAAATGTATTATTCATGAATAATAAAGTGCAGTATTCTGTAGTAGGTTTATTAAATTTATTGACATTTATATTGAATTTATTAAGTAAAAAATTATTAATGTCTTTTATTATGTGAACTGCATGACACACCTTAAAGCACTCATTATTTAAAATTTCATCCAACAGTACAATTTCCTTTTTATTAAGACCAAACATGAAATATTTGATCTGCTTGATATTAAAGTTTAATTCAAAATCATTTATAATAGCTTTAATATTATCAATTAAAGAATTCTTATCTCTGTTTCTCCTTTTTGTTCTATTGCTCCTTGAGTTTCTTTTAAAATTCTTAACTGAATTGGAAGCAGTATAAAAAAATTCTTTGTTATTGTTCTGTGACATAATTTGGAGTGTGTTTTTAGCAAGGTATAAAACATTAAGACCATATGGATATATTGTATTAAAACTTCTGATAAAATGAATATATATATATATATATAGTCATTTCTATCATCGTTAATATACCGAATATGGTAATTTTTAATCATCGTAAGAGAAAAACCTACATCTAATTAAGAAAAGGAGAAAAAATCGGACGTATTTTTTTCCCCTGTTGTGATAATGTAACACGCTTAGTATATGAGATTATATTATTCTCTTATTCGTCCGTTCTTTTCTCTAATCATAAATTCTTTCGGGAAGATAGTTAGTAAAAGTTTTTTTAAAGAAGTTTGAACAGTTATTATATATTTTAAGAGGAAATTTAATTAACCATGCAAGACAGGGTGAAAAGAAAAACTCTCTCTCTCTTCGGGGTTTTTTCAAGCATTAAACCTTTTCAACAACCAGTTTCCCTGCTCGAAATGATTTAATCTTGAGTTCGTCTTCATGATTGACGTTTGTATTTAATTAAAATATTGCGTGTTTTGCCTGGGGAACAAATTTAATCCAAATTTCTTTGAAGATATAGTACTTCCAATGTTGACTGTGAATGAAGTAAGGGAAAAAACTGATATGCTATCACACTGAAAGTTACAAAATAGTTCTAAGTTTCGAAATGAGAGATATTACATTTTGAGCTGTTTAATTCATCTTCAGAGTCAGAAAATATTTAGAAACATATCACATGAAGACATATGTGACGGATCTGTACGGTTCTTTACTAATCCTCTACATATTTCTTTTAAATTTTATTTATTTCAACCAATCTCCACCGGGAGCCAAAGCGTGATTTATGCAAATGAGATATTTTATATAAGTTCGGGTTTAGCGAGTTATCAGAGAGGATGAAATGAAATGAGTAATAGTTGTCAAGTGAAGAAGTAGATTTCGTAAAGAAAAGTGAATCGCGCGCGCGAAGCGTCGGTAATCCAACTTGTAGTTGTTGATAAAATTAGTCCGTAGAAAAGCTACGAGAAAAGCTGAATATAGATTTTGTATATTAAAGAAGGAATTCCAGCTTTGATCCGATCCGATCAAGATCCCAGTAACCTACAAGACGAACCTGCCATAGTTTAAGAAATCAGGTTAGTGGTTTAATAATTGTAATTACGTATACGTGTGTAGTTGTAATTGTACGCGCTTATCCTTCGTGGATTCAGTTTAGATTTCTTAGTTCCGCAATTAGTGACCCCTTCTCATTCTCCACTGTATTTAATTGTTCTTATATTTGAATAGTGTATATGATCTTCCTTGATTAAGAAAAATTAATAAATACTGTTATTTGCAAATGTATCTTGTGAATTCGTTAACTCGCTTACACATTTAAGTATGAGTAATATTATTAAGTGAAGCATAGAACATTAACATCGTACGACTTCTTAACATATATTTTACAGGCTTTAACAAATATTTTTTTTTTCCAAAAAAGTAAAAAATTTGCAATTTAAGAGTAATTAGACCCTTTAAAATCCTTTTCACATACAATTTTGGCACCCTATAAAACAAATTTCTTGAAAGCAGTTGGTAGAGTTAATATCGTTACTGATACGAAAAAACATTTGATATCTTTTTGTAGATATCTTTCTTATAAGGCAATGGATTAAAACAAAGTAACTTTTTTCAGCTGTCATACTTTCAGAGAGTCACTTTCTTTAGTCGTTAACATTGATAAACGGATCAATAGAAACCATTTGGTTAATATTGTTTTGATTGTTTTCTTATAAGTTACCGAATACCTATATTATTCTACGCTTTTTCTTATTTATTGCACTATGTCCAGATATTAACCCCTTAACTGGATTTCCCATACACTGTACGGGCTACTGAAAACTAACTACAACCGGTTTTACCCGTACGCTGAACGGGGACAGATATTTTCTTCTTTCTGTCTTTAATTTGCACATGATTTCAATTTTTAAGGAGAGATTGTTAGTGCTGGTGTTTTTAGGAGATGCATTTTATCCATGGTGCTGAAATGCTTCGCATTCTGGATTTTTTTGTGGTGAAGGCACGAATTTCCCATTGATATATTCGATAAAGAACAGAGATTGGCAAGGCAATATGCAATTTGTTGCTTAGAAGAAACGAAAATGAAAAGATAACCCAAAAAAGCCGATATTATCTCTGTGCCAATTGCAATGTAAGAATTAGTAGTGCGCCATTTTTCTTTTAAGATATATGAAATTTCTTCAAAGCATATAGCCTGTACTTATATAAAGTAAACATTTAGGGGGGTTGTGTTCAGCAATTATAAAATAAAAAATAATGTAAAAATTTTAAAACTGAAAATAAAATTCTTTCATTTTCGCATATTGTTAAGTATTATGCTTAATTATAAGCCATAAAAAGTGCCTTTGTTCGGAACATTTTGGGCAAAAAAACTGACCGCTTAAGGGATTAAGATACATATCTTAAGAAATAAAATCAAAGGCAATAGAAATTTCCTTTTTTAAGATAAGGTAATAGAAGTCCCTCGACAAAATTTGTATAGTTAATTACATTTGGTCAAATGAACATTGTAATATAAATGTATGATTAGAATCTCAATTCCTTCTATAAAATTGTTTAAATAGAATTTTAAATTAATACAAATTGAAATTCTGAAACTAAGAATTAAAATTAATTTCTAAAATTTAATGCATAAAAAAATTACATATCATGAAATTCTAAACAAGCCATAAACTCCTTTCTGAATACAGTAGAACGTCGTTTATCCGTATCAACTGGGACCGGCCACCGTTTGGATACGCGATTGTTCGGATAACCGAAAAGCGAATGCAATTCATGCAGTATAGGAAATCGGACTCTATACGAATATTGAAAGTCATCCTATGCGGGAAACGTGCTTGAAGAAAAAGCAAAATAGGTGTGAAATGTCACAATTTTACCTTGTTTGAGGAAAATAATCACTTATTTTTCAGCTGTATCATTGTACACTTTAGTTTTTTCACTGCAAGGTCTCTGATTCTCTTGAGCAGCAGTAGTTGAATAGGAAAACAGTCTGATTGTTGTTCGTACCACTCCATAGCTGTCTCTAACGCAGAAACGCGTCAGAATTTGATTGACCCTTACTACTTTCGTTGTTTTTATTGTCCTCGTCTTCATCCGCTTCATCGTCGACAAGGTCGGATTCTTTTTGCACAGAAGTCACAATCTCATCATCATTTATCGTTTGAAATCCAGTCTTCTGCATCGCATGCCATCCTGGCTTCTACATCAACAAAACTCAACAAAAGAGCACGTATACACCCCCTCACTTGAAAACAAACTGACCTAATATTCCGCGCAGATGTTTACCAAATCACACAAGTGAAATTCCCCAAATATCCCTCATCTTAGATTTTATCGTCACTTTTGGCCTCACGCAAAACAACTGTTGAGCATTGCACTGTTCGAAAACGTATTCGAACTTTGGTCCGGATAGTTGATGCTCCGGATAATAAACGTTTGGATAAACGACGTTCTACTGTATAGCAATTTATAGTTTTGTAGTACAATTATTTTACATTGCTTAAAACTATTCGTTTTAGATAATCAAACGGGAAACATGTCCTATAGTTGAATTCAATCCCATAAAAATTACAAAAGATAACATTAACAAAATAACTTTGTGACGGATCTATACGGTTTCCACTAACCTCCTCAATATATCTTTAAAGTTTTATTTATTTCAACCAATCTCCACCGGGAGCAAAGCGTGATTTATGCAAATGAGATATATTATATAAGTTCGGGTTTAGCGAGTTAACAAAAAAAGTAAAGTGAAGAGTTAGAAAGGTGAAGTCAAATGAATTGAAGCATCGGTAGATCAACACGCAGTTGTTGACAGTATTAGTTAGGAGTAACGTGACGAGCTACGCCGGAGAGCAGTAGATTGAAATTGAAAAAGATTCCGTATGACCTAGTGTGGATCCTTATCTATTAGCCTATCCTGCCAGTAAGAAATTCATCAACACGACGGAACCGCCGATGTTACAAGGATAAGGTTAGTGATTTAGAAATTTGTGAATACGTGTACATGTTTTATCTGTAATTGTACGTGTTTGATCTTTCGTGGATTCAGTCGCGATTCCGTAGTTCCGCTAGTAATAACTCCTTCTTATACTCCACTGTGTTTTATTTCTCTTAAATTTCAATCGTATGGTTGTAGCCTTCCTGTGATTAATAAGCATCAATAAATATAGTGATTTGTAACTATGTCTCTTGATTTCTCTAATCCGCCTACACGTCCAGAAACATTAAACGGTAGACGGGGAGATGATAATCCGAGGGGAGGGTATAATTCACGACAACTTTACATAGATATATAGATGAGAGTCGGGTATTATGGAGTTGTCTGATAATATGGAATGGCAAGGTGCTCAGTTCGCTCCAATTGCTCTGTTTGTAGCTGCCAATGCGTGAGAAAACCTTGAATTACTGACGAAAGACTCTAATGATGCATTACTATGAGAGTTGACAACTTGTGATTGCAATATCAATTGCTACAGAACAAAGTGTGTTTTGTGATTTTCTAAAGATTTTACAGGTAAATTTTTAATCATTTAACACATGTGACTTTAACACTGAAGTTAAACATAATGTATACTTAAACAATCGTAGTTTGTAATACTGTAGTCGTTTATCAGCTGATAGTGTTTTGTCCTTCATTTTAAAGGTTCATTTTCCAAGATGACGTGTCGAGTGTTATGAAATTCTAGGCATTTCATACTACCCGAAGTGCAACAATGAATCTATCGACTATGTTGTATTGTTTGTAATAGACTTCATATCATCAGCTAAAAAACCAGAAAATAAAGACGCTGAATGCAACTTCTGTAACGAAAAATTTTCTTCGAAGACCAATGAGGGGAAATTTGGATCTTTCAACTGTTTTCTGTGGGATCACCTTGATTGTACAGGAGCAGGGAAAGATTATATGTGTAACTTTTGTAAATAAACTCAAAACAGAAATGACTTTCACGTATTTTTAAAAATATGGCTTTCACAGTTAAAAATAACTACATTTTATGATGTCTTAGTTTTCCAATCGTTTAAGTTACCGTATTTCTTATAACCCGACTACCATAATACCCTACATTTATCATTTTTCTTTAAAATAATTTTTTTATTTACAACAAAATAAATATTATTTCTTTTGGCAAATGATAATTCCTTGCAATAGTTTATAGCAGAGGTTCCCAAACCTTTTTGTCTCGTAGACCCCTTGCCCTGTTTTCCGGTTTAGTGTAGACCCTGTTAATTAATATACAATTTTTTGCAAATTTATGAACTTAAATGTCTTTTTGACAGCTGGTACTACTGCTACTTTAAAAGAATTAATTTTCTAACTGCAATGAAGTATAGAGTTTAAAATTTAAAAAGCACATGTTAATTTATTTAAAATAACTGTTAAAGAACAAGAATAACAAATGATTTTATTAGGAGGGATGAATCCGGGGCTATACAATAAAAAATTTTCAACATTTGGGTATCAATCTTGTCAGGCTTAACCTTAAATCTTCTCTGTTAGTAGTGTCCAGTTTTTCCCGCCTTTCCTTTTTTGTTTTGAAGATTGGCAACCCAACGCTGAAAGTCCATCTCATTAGGAAAAGCAATTAAAAACTTCCTCATGATATTCCACAATTTGGAACAAATAACAGGTTTGTCTTTTTAATGTATAAATTGCTGACATCCGTTTCTAAACTTTAAGATCTTCCTTAGTGTTTATTACTATGAGTTCCTCTTGTAATGTAACATTTTTTTAATGTAACCATATAAATTCATTGTTTATGGGATTAGGCAATGGTATTACCATAGTGAAAGCATTCACAAACCTGGTCTCAAAATTTGAATAAAAGGCATTTAAAAGTTGAACGTAGGTTAAAACGTCTTGACGGATTGTGTGCAACAAATTGGGACCTCCACTATTATACTTCTTTAGCTTCACTGGCAAGAAAAGCTGAATTGGTTCTTGTTTTAATACAAGTTATGCTGTCACCTAGTAAGTGTAAATTATCCTCATAAAATTTAGTATATAAATCTGTTAAATAGATAAAATTTGGTTTCCACGATTAAATTAAAATTGAAGTCACGATATAATGTAATGAGAGCCACTGTCACGTGGACCTCCATTTATACCTTATGGACCACCAAATTATTTTTTTTTTGCTAACGCGGGCCCCTTGCAGGTCGTCATAGACCCCTAGAGGTTTATATAGACCACTTTGGGAATCACTAGTTTATAGTATATATCTATGATGATTTTGGAGATTTTTATAAAAACCCTATTAACAGTTATTTTTAGATATGCAAATGGTATTCCATAATACACGACTCTGCTCTATAAAGTTCTACTGTTTGTAACTGTACATGAATTACTTAGATCACTACAGTCTTTCACCAACATTTTTTTAAAAAGCCTCAGAAATTTCCCTGTAACAAATACGTTCACATCTTCTAAAATATTCAAGGCGTCACGGCAGCTGAATGGTTATGATCGGGAACTCGTGGCCGACGTTATTTCTGTCACGTCTTCCTTTTTTGAAATGGTGTCACTTAAAGTATACAAATAAGGGTTTGCAGCCCCAGGATCCCGGAATTCCGGTCTTTTTATAATTAATCCAAGGATTAAAATAACTAATCCCGGGATTTATAATTTTTGTCTGCATTATATTTTAAAATTTTTTTCTCATCCAAATCTTGTAAGAGTTTAATTCTTAGAAAATTGATATTTTGTTTATGAAATATGTACGCAGAATTTTTTGTGCAATTATAAGTAATATATATATATATATATATATATATGCAGCTCTCATTTTTCACGTATGGGAGCACGTCGTACAGATCTAAGTAGCTCACTGCAATACTTACACAATAATATAAACAACATCTCAAGAGTAGATTTTGCCGCAGTCAATTCCTTCATGCATTGTTCCACAGCATGTCCTTCTTCAATTAAATGTCTTTAATTAATAGTGGACCTACTTGAAAGACTTGAAACACTTCAAATCTCATTGCATTACTAACAGCTCATACAACTGGATCTTCTGTTTCAAATGAGGTAACACTTGAAATTGATTCACATTCTGATTTAATAACTGGATCAATTTATACACAAATACCGTTAAGTGTAGCAGAGGAACTATATAAAGTTATCAAAGAGGATGCACCAATGCAGTCTATTAGATTTGTCTCTGTCATCAAAAATTCAAAAAGAAATGTCCCCTTTTTTAAAAATGGAGGGAAACGGGGTGACTACTTGAAAAGAACATACTCCTTTTTAATGACGATAACACCTACTAGTAAGGAGTCCGAACGAGCATTTTCTACGGCATGAAAATTTGTAGCAAAAATAAGAAGCCGTTTGAACGATGAAACGCTGGACAAACTGTATTTCTTAAAAGCTTATTTACAAAAACACAAAAAAATGAAGAAATGTCTTTTTTTTTTTATTTCATAACCTATTATTTTTATTTGTTTTCATGATAAATTAAGTTTTTTATTCGTTTTACACACACACACACTAAAATTAATATTAAATCAATTTGTAATTATATTTTCAGTTTTATTAAGCAATTTCAACTATGCTAATGTGTAAGTATTTTTAATAAATAGTTCAATCCTAATCCCGGTATTTAGATAATGTAATCCCGAAATCGAAAATATAACACGGGATTGCAAACCCTAGGCCAAATTTAGCAAAAAATCATATTTTAAGTTTTTGATTTAATAGAATAAATCATTTATTTAGCTTCATAAAATTGTTCTTATTTTGTCTCTAGGTCGCTTAGAAGCCAAAATATTAAGGAATTATTAAGGGGCGAAAAACCTGAAGTAGGTATTTAAGTAACCGAAAGTTAGAATTTATAAATATCATTAAATTTTTCAAACTGAGTTTAAATACCATATTTCTTAGAATATACTTTAACAAAGTTTTGGTTTAATATTAAAAATAGTTACGTTTTTTGAGAGTATTTGAAAAGTAAATCTAGCAATATTTTTGTTTACATTCAACTTGATTTGATAAAAACTCTGCTTGTTTAGTTGTAAAACAAAAGCTATCAGCTTTTATTTGATAGAATATAAATGAATTATTAGCTCGTATTATTGTTCTTATAATTATGGGAAATAACAAATAAAGTAATTCCCGTAAACTTCAGTACAAAGGTTAGAGCATAGGTTCCCAAACTTTTTTGTCTCATAGACCCCTTGCCATGTTTTTTTGGTTTTCGGTAGACCCCTACTTAACTAATAATGAATTTTTGCAAATTTATCAACTTAAATGACTTTTTGAGAGCTGGTACAGAGCTATACTTACTTTTAAGTATTTAAATTTCTAACCGTTGTGAAGTATAGTGTTTAAAACCTAAGACACACATGTAAATTAATTAAATTAAAATGTAATTATAATACTTAAAATAACTATTACATAAAGTAACTGAGCAACAGATAAATGCTTTTAATGAGAGAGATTAACCTGTTGCTTCTTAAATTGCTGATATCCGTTTCTAAGTTTTACTTTAAGATTTTAGTGCCTATTTCGATCAGTTCCTCTTGTAATATGACATTTGTTTTTTTCTTTCAATGTGACTATATTAATTAATTGTCTACTGTAGTATTACCATGAAACCCAGTAGATGAGTCGTAGTGAATCGGGCTTCCGCACCACAGGTCCGAGGTTCAAACCTTGGGCTGGGCAAGGTCGACTCAGCCTTTCTTCCCTTTAGTGGGTCGATAGTTGAGTACAAAGCTTGCTTGGGAACTTAACACTGGAGGTTTCACGTCAGACTAACCACCTGATCGGAACATCCGCTCATGCACCTCAGGGCCCAAGGTCACTAATACTGATATGGGTGCAGTAGGCCTTGTCCGTCATGGAATATTGCGATACTGAGATAAGTTAAGTATTATCATATATATTATCAAAGCATTCTCAAACCTAGTTTCAAAATCTGAATAAAGGACATTTAAATGTCGAACGTAGGTTAAAACGTCCTTTTCCTGGCAGACTGTGTGTGACAAATTGAAAATCTAGGAAAATTCAAGAAGTTTAATATTATACTCCTTAGCTTAATTATGGCAAGTAAAGCTGAAATGATGGACTTTGCAAATTAACTTAATTAAATTTAGTAAATAAATCTGTTTAAGGGGTAAAATCTGGTTTCCATTTGATTAAATTTTCTGTTGAAATTGAAATCATAATCTTTTTTAATGAAAATCACTATCGTATTACAACTCATGGACCCCCAAATTATTTTTTCGCTGACGTGGACTCCCTGCATGCTGTCATAGATCCCGAGGGATCTATATCACTTTGGGAATCACTGGGTTAGAGCATTGGACTCCAGACCGGAAAGCCTGGGTTCGATGCCCGATGTCATCAAATATCCTAAGAGAACACACGGAGTATGTGCTCGTTAAATCAGTGGGTCCGAAAGTCTTGTGAGTGGTCGCAGCTGAAACCACGAGTGCAGGGGGCAGGAGAATATTTCCCTTCCCTCCAGTTCTATGCTTAAAGTGTGGAGGTGGAGATAGGTGGTGTCGTTATCTACCATGTAAAAACCGAGCCAAATTGTACAGTCACCTGCATGGTGCTTAAAGCTTAGACTAACGATAGGAATAAAAATCTAGCCCCTACCCACGATGAATTTCGTGGACCTTGATCTGATGTTACTGTCGATCAAGTGGCGCAAGCAACAACAACAACAAAGGAAATAGGTTCCGTAATAAATTTTCAGTTTCCGAGAACGAAAAAATTAGTACCAATTTAAATATCACAACTATAAGTGAATTCAAGCTAATCAATTCTTTAAAACCTACAGATTCCAGAAAACAATGAAAAAATTATTATTTTTAACTTAGGAATTTTAAGTAATATATAAAATTTTGTTATGATGTGCTGTGCGATTTGAAAGAAAGCTTGTGCAAGACTATGTTTGTGTTAGTCATAAATATGACTTTAAAATGCAAAGGATTTCATGGATTATTAGACATAGTGAAACATTTCGGTGTTTCTTTTGGTGTATTAACATTTAAAAGTTTTGAAGTACATAAAGTCTAAGAGACTTTCTCTGTCAGTGTCAAAAGTTGCCAGAGAAAAAATAGATTAGCTAAAAAATGATTAAAAATAAGCAAACAGAAGTATGAGCTATAAAACGGATGAATTTTAAATAAGTAATTGTGTAAGTATAAAAAATATGTGTTAAATAGTTCTAAAAATGCATTTTTCTCAAAATATAATAAAACATTTTCGTATATTTTGAAAACTTCAAAATTGATAACTCAAAATATTACCGTTAAATATCTTTGAGACTTGGTACCAATCTTTTTCATAATTTTTTCTAGGACGTGAACTAAAAAAATTGGTTGCAACAATAATATTTTTTTAGCTATGTTCTAGTATTCGTATAGCAGCGTTGTAAAATATAGCAAATTTCCTGTATTAGTTTTTCAACTAGCTTTGAACTTTTTATTTACTTATGTAACCAAAAGATTTTAGTTCATGCTTTAGTTTAGATAGTTACTTCTAGATACATACATAATGATTATTTAAATGATTAATTTATTCCAATTGTAAAATTAATGTAAAATTTTTTGAATGTTACTAAAATTTCTTAAAAATTTGCCAATTTTCTGAAGTTTAAATAGTTTATTGCGAATATTATATAAGCATAGCTTATTTATGTATAAAATGAAGTTAAAAATGGTACAAATTTTTTCCTAAGTGATGTTGTTTAAAAAGAATGTCTCCGAACGTATTCGTATACTTTACTATTCATCTTGTAGGGTTACTGATGCAAGTTAAATACGTCGCGAGACTCACAGTCCTCACTTGGTGTGAAAGTTTGGAGAAAGGGGGAAAACTCAGGAACCATCCTCGTAACTTAAGCAAGGTTCAGGTTTACGAGAAATGCCGCCAATAGCTCTCGTGTTGCTTCAAGATTGCTAGTATTTCTTGACGATTACTTGAATAAAAAGTTAAAGTGGGAGCTATTATACCACCCCCATCTCCATTCTTAAAATAGACAAATAAAAACTTGATTCTCCAATAAACCTTTTCATAACATTTTCTTAGGGAAAATCAGATTTGCGGTTGCGGTCAATTGTATTTCCGTTAGACTAGAGGATTTTTGGATTGTAACAAGTTTCCCAAGATATTTTTATCATAAAAACTTTGGAAAATCAATTCCAAGCAAACTAAAATTCTCCTGTTTTACAGAGGGACACAATAAACGAAGAAAATAATCAAATCTTTTTCCAAAGAATCGGGAAACAGAAACAGAAAATAAGTTTCTTAGAATTTCTCTTGTTCTAGAAGAACTCACTGAGAACAAACTCCTAAACAATAAAATAAAACACATAAGAAACATAATAAAACACATAAGTAAAGGCTTCCACCGAGCTTCTTATCGTTTTTTTCTAGTATTCTATTTTCTGTGTCTGTATCAGCTAATGCCTTTTTTCTATTTTTGTTATTCTTCCCAGCTGAAAAGAGGTAATTTTGCTGAATATTAATAATTTATATCTATTTTTTATTTCTCGCTTTTCTATACTAATCTCTAAAATCCTTCCTTTAAACTTGATTATATTTCTTTCGATATTCGTAAATGGAATTAGATTAAACTGAAAACATGGGCTAATACTCAACTTTGAATATGTTTAAAAGTTCTTTTCTATCAATTTGGAAAATAAAGGTTCAAAAATTATTTTCAAATAAATTTTAGATTGATTACATTACATAATAATTTTAAAGTGATCTAATATGTACTGAAAAAATTTAGAGTTCTGTTCTAAAATTATCACATATACATACATATTTTGCTTTAAATTTAGAAAATATAATTATACAAAACTCCTTAAATGTACTTACGACATAGCTAGTTTTGTTTGTTTGTTAACTTTCAAGTAACAACGTTTTAGAACATGTATCGGCAACCTTTTAGCTGTGGCGTGCCAAACCAATCTGTCGTAGTCTCTCACTACCCCTATGATTATTAACTCCCCTTTGCACATTATCCAAATTCGGGTATGTTGGATTCATAATTAACAACTACGTAATTAATAAATCACTATTATTTATTAATCCTTATGAGAGAAATACACAAATATTAATCAAACTTAAGAACAACAAATTACAGTGGAGTGAGCTCAGAATTCAATTATGAACGACACGGAACACTAACTGAAACCTCGGCGGATAACGCATATAATCAAACTACGCATTTATAACTTAATTTAGGAAAATAACAGACCTGATATCCTTTTAAGACAGGATTCTTGACTATTTGAAGGATCTATAGAGCGGTTTCAATCCTTGATATCTTCAGTTACGTCCGAACCGAATTAATGAAGCTTTTTCAATAATCTTCCTTCAGCTAACAAACTTCACTTAGTTAAACTAATCTCCTAGAATCACCTTCTTAATCAATCTCGTAGTTAACTCCTCTATCAAAACACGTAGTCATCCTCTATCTCTTCATTTCATTTCTCCCTTTTATATCTTTTTCGAACTCGCTAAACCCGAAACTATCTTGTTTGCATAAGTCACACTTTTAGCTCTCAGCGGGGATTGGTTAAAATAAATACAATCTTAAAAGAATTGAGAGAAGGTTAGTGAAACGTGTAAGCACCCGTCACAAATCTACCAGCGCGCCATACAGTAGGACATTTTTTAAACAATTCGATTTCCGCGATAATGCATGAAGAGTTAGATAATAGAGGTCATTAATATAGATTTACAGATTTATTATATATTGATTTTACATAATTTAAAGATATTTCTTAAAACAAAATTAACTAGCTATTTCTTTCAGAAAAATGAAAAAAATTAAAATTGTACATACGTTATGTATTTTTAAACATATTTATTAAAATAAAAAATCAGGGGTATAATTAGATATTAGATATTAGATCATTAGATATTAGATTTAGCAAATTTCTAGAGTAGCCACTGAGAATTGTATCACGCACCACATGTGGTACATATGCCATAGGTGGCTGACTCCTGCTCTAAATACTAGCTCTCTTTCAAAATCAAAATTATTTTTTATTACGGAATTAAAGCTCCAAGTAAGATATGTTTTTTTACTTTTCAAGTAGACTTAAAATTTAAAAACTTTAGAATTCCAATTTTGAAAAGAGAAGAACATTTTACTCTGCCGTTTTTATCAATACTGGAATATTTGTTTCTTGACTAAATATGTCAAAATAACTGCTTTAAAACAAACTTCTAAACTTCATTTTTAATGAATTATACTTCTTTCAATCTTTAAGATGTTATTTTCCATCTTGTAGTATCTAATTTGCAAATATATATTTTGAATTTTTTTTCAAATAGATTTTTTGAAATTTTATTACATTTTGTAACCATTTGTACAAAATATCAACACAAAAATGAATGATATTTACACACGTCAACTAACAATTCTACACTCATGTCCATAAATTAAGGATAATGAATTTCAGGCAAAGAAAGACAGAAGCAAAACAAATTTGACTTATTTGTAAAGTCTATTTATTAAACAAAAGGTAAAGAGCAAAAAAGATGCTATATGTTTGACATAATTAAACAAAATTGCTATTTTTACTCCCTGGAGCAAATTTTAAAAAAGAACCTATTTACAAAAAACAGTATAACATGGTTAATATGATGGTTAATACCGGAGTATGTCTCCCGGACGATGCAATACAGGCCTTACAACGCCTACGCATGCTGAGTATCAAATTATCAATCTGATCTTGGGGAATATTACACCACTCCCCCCCCCATCAAGCAATGCCCTCCGAAGTTCCGGTAGACAGGTGGGAGGGGGTTGACGGGCTGCAATTCGTCGGCCAAGCATATCCCACACATGCACTATTGGATTCAAGTCCGGTGAGTATGCTGGCCAATCCATACGGGTGATATCCTCCGATTGAAGGCATTCGTCTACAATGTTTGCACGGTGAGGATGGGCGTTGTCATCAATAAACAGAAATCCAGCACCAATGGCACCCCGAAACAAACGTACATTATGTTCCAGAATTGCATCCCGATAGATGTGGCCTGTCATTGTTACACTCTGAACATGCAGGTCATTTCTGGAACCAAGAATAATTCCTCCCCAAACGAGCCATCCTGCACCACTATAACGGTTTCGGTCAATGGTGTTCTCTTGGTGGAAACGGGTACCTGCCGCTCTCCATATGAAAGTCCGGCGAGAATCAGACTGAAAACTAAACCTGGACTCGTCGGAAAACATCACACAAGACCACTGTTGCGGTGTCCATATTGCATGCTCTCTACTCCAGGTTAATCGCAGGCGACAGTGAGTTGCGGTAAGGGGAACACATCTGACAGACCTATGAGGATATAGACCAATGTGCCCTAAGCGTCTGTACACGGTCTGCCTTGAAACTGTCGTACCGGTAGCTGAAGAGAGCTGACGAGATAGGTCTGATGCTGTGCTCCGTCTGTTTCTTTTGGCAGTAACTGCCAAATACCAGTCCTCATTCGGCGTTGTAACTTGGGGGCGACCTGTGCTGTAACATCTACTCACATCACCATCATCTTGGAATCGTTGCCAAAGCCTGGAGATGACACTCTGGGCGATTCCAAGTTCCTCGGATACTTCCAGCTGGGTACGACCACATTCCAGTCGTCCGATAATTCTACCACGTAAAAAAATCATCCAAATGCTTCCTTTGTGCCATAACCATGCGGTTATTGCACTGAAAGGCTTTTAAAGCGCTTGTGAACAATTTTACTTCTTTGCCACCCTTCCTTATACACCCCTCTCTTACACTCTCGTCATTGTGACGTACTATCCGCGCCATCTGGTGGTTTCCTGTAATTTGTATATTCTTCTTCAAGATGTGTGTGATAATTCTACACGTGAAATTTTTATTTTAGAGTTCAATTTCTGTGTGATTCTGAATTATCCTTAATTTATGGACATGAGAGTATAATTACACTTTTGCATTACCATAATCGATACATAAATGTTCTTGAATTTAAGAATTTAACTATTTTTATGCATGTCCTAAACACACAACACGTTAAAAATGTTCAAGCTGATTTCATTGAGACATATTGATAGGAAATACACTGGGTTTAGAAAATAGATGGCGCTGTTTCAACTGCGGTGCTGTGCAATTATATCCTCGGTAGAGAGTTGAAGTAATGCATAAGACAGGAGAGAGAGAGAGAACGTGTGCGAGTCTGAGGATAAAATTAGTGAGGTTATGTGAAGTTTGTAAGTTTAACTTAAGTAGTTACAAAATAAAGATGCTATTTGTTATTTAAGAGTGGAAATTAATTTAGGTATAGTGATACATCAAAATATTCACATACAACCCCAATTTACAAAATACTTTATAAACACAATTTTTCTGTTGTACAATTTTCTTTTTAATGAATTTAATTATCTATTAATTCTTTTTTTAGTAAAGAAAAATTTACAATTTAAATGTATGCCCTTTTTCATGTCGTAAATTTTGTAGTGGCAGCTTTCTGTTTAGGTTACTGCTTCATGACACTGTCCATTTCACAGTTACTGCTTCATGTAGTAGTCACCACATGCCAGAAAAGTTACTGTTTCGTGATGCATTTATCTACTTCACGCTGCATTTATCGCTTTCTGTCACAATCGCTGTTTCTAGTCACGGAAACTGTGAAGTTCTTGTAATAAAATATTGTTTTAGTAATAAAAATGGAAATATCTATTTTTTTTACTCTTTGTACAGGTCTAGTAAAAACCTTTAACCGCAGTTGGAAAAATATGAGCGTTATTGAGTGCATAAGAGCAAGAACTTTAATTTATAGAATGGAGTTAGTTGGAAAAAAAAATTAAAAATACTTATATGACAATTATTTTTTCTACGTTTGAGGCTAATCCAGTGGTTTTTAATCTTTTCATAATCGTGGAACTTGTAAAATACATGAAAGACAAAGGATAAAAATAAAACAGCTCACATACAAAACAGTTCAAATGCATAACTGTTAACATAACAATCAAAAACAAATAACATTCAGTAAATGAAGTTTTTTTTTTTAAAAAAAAGGAAATTCTCGCAATAGTTTTTTCGAGTAACTGAACTTTGTAAAGATTTTAATGTATGTGTGTGTGGAAGGGAGCTAATACTTCTCATATACTGTCTAGTTATACTTAAGATTATAACTACACTCACTTGTACAAAACTAAGATCACAAACATAGTTTTTGACATCATTCTGAACTGATACCATCGACAGAACATGTATTTTATAAACTTCTGTTTGTAAAATATGCAACACCATGAAAGAATCATCAGAAACAAATGAAATTTAATGCACAAACAACTTGTATTAGTGCAAACAAATGGCGAAAATTTCAAAGCAAAAATACAATATTAAGTCTCCGAATCAGTATTTGGTGTAGCCACCATGCACCGCAATAAGTGTTGCTATACGACGTGGCATGGAGTAAAACAGATTTTGAATTCTGCTTCTGGAAGAGAACTCCATATTGCTTGCATGCGCAGCAAAAGTTCGTCTTTTAAAGCTGCAGGACATGGATCACGAGCGAGACGCCGACCAACCAAATCCCACAAGTGCTCAATAGGTGACATATAAGGCGAATAAGCAGGCCAAGGAAGAAGTCGCATATGTTGGGCTGATCAGAAGTCTCGAACAGTCTTTGCAACATGTGGGTGTGCATTATCCTGCTGAAAGATAGCTCTAGGGATGTCTTGAAGGAAGGGAAACGACTTCGGGCTGTAGCATTTCACGGACGTATCTGTTGTTATTGAGATTACCCCCAATTTGTAGCAAATTGGATCGTCCATGATACGAAATCGCACCTCAAACCATAACACCGCGTGTTACTCCACTATGTCGTCCAATAACGTACTCTGGAAGGCAAAGTTCACCGGCATAGCGTCTAACACGAATGCGGCCATCATGGTCCCACAAATTTAAGTGTGATCCATCTGAAAAGAGAACTTGGTGCCAATCAGCTTTCCAGGCTCTGTGCTCATAAGCCCATTGCAGACGCAGACTTCGATGGTTTGCCGTGAGAGAGATCCTGTATAAAGGCACCCTTGCACGCAATCCACGGTGCAGCAGATGTCGATGAATTGACGAAGCCGACATTAGTACTCCTGTAGCAGTAGACCAAGGTGCTACCAACTTACTGGAGGAAGCTGTACGGTCATTCTCCACCATGCGGAGCAGATGTCAATCATCTCACACTGACGTCACCCGTCGTCCACTGCCACTTATTCGAATTGTTTGGTGCTCGTCGGTCCACAGCTTCCAAACTTGCATCACTTCGGAACTGTTCCCCTGCACACGAGCTCCTATTGCGTGAAATTAAAATCCTCTTTCCCAAAGGCCGATAATCCTCCCCCGTTCATACTCCGTAATTTGTTGGAATTTCTCCTTATTTCGTCGTGGAGGTATACTTAGATCTCACTAAACGTTCGCCACTAACAAATAATTATTAACTATTTTCAACGTCCCGCTACAGCCCTCTATTTATACACTTTCAGCATCAGTACAAAGGGTGCTGAGCATCCCACCCGTGTGCGATGGCTCTGGAAATTTACTATTTTACGTAACATCCTATGATTGATATTTGCTGCAAAGTTTATTTCAGTCTGATGATTCTTTCATGGTGTTGCATTATTTATAAACAGCAGTGTATATTTTGAAGAATGGGTATTACAAGAAGTGCAATACTAATCATCGATTTAGGAAAAGAAATTGTTTAGCATTATTTTTTGCAGAAAAGCTGGATTGAGACCATTTTAGCATCTGTGGTGTTTGCCTGAAGTTTAATTAAAATTGCCTTAAAACAAGCAAGTAGTCTGTTTGCAGTGAGAATGAGCTATCATAATCATTTAGATGATTTCTTGAGACGGAGTGTGGGGGGGTGTTAGGCGTAAAGCAGGCCAGTATCAGGCGGAGGTGGCTTGATGGCTACTAGTGGAGCTGTGAGAGTGGTCTCCTGGTTGTGGAATAAATTCCATACAAGTTGTACCGTCACTAGGAAAGTCGGCCGAGGTTGCCACAGAGCCTCGAGATATCTGCACAACATCGCTACTCGGCATTAAGCGCACGACGGCGTAAGTGGACAACGGCTCCTCGACTTTCTCGTGACCTTGATGCTGTGTATTAAAGAAGAATTTCCGGGCAAACAGTCTACTGCTTTCTTGCAGAGTCTGGCCTTTACGCCTAGCGTCCAGTCTGGTGCGTCCCTTTAACTGCCTCCAGCAGGTAAGATCGAATATTGTGAAGATGAAATCATCATTAGTGGACACCATAAGAATGCAGCAAATTCTTTTGTGATGAGTCGAAATGTACCAAAGTGATTCTCGTCGTGTCTTCACCTGGATAGAAAATGGAACTTGCTTTCATCCCTCCTACATAGCAGAGATCGACAGATTTGGTGACAATGGAATCTTTGTCTGGGGCAGCATAACGTTGATCAGTCGCACACTACACCACGTTTTTGCGCTGAGGGTACTGTCAACGCATAGTGCTATAGGGATGAGGTCCTTGATGCATATGTGAGGTTGTTATGAGTTCTACGGGCTTCGACTACTTTTTTATGGACAGTAGCTCTGCCCCACAAAGTTCACATTGTTGATGAATTTCTTGAAGAATAGGATATTCGCCGCATAGATTGGCTCTCGAGGTCTCCTGATCTCAATCTTATTGAACACTTTTAGGATGGTCTTTGAAGAGCCATTTTTCAGCGTAGTCCCTTAACAAGACCTCTCAATAAATAAAAGTCACGATTTTGGAACAATAGTCTTTGTTGCCCCAAAAAACATTTCTTAACATCCTCATAAATAGTATGTCAGCTCATTGTGAGGCTTGTATAGCAGTGTACCGTAGTTACACTCCATAATAGATAAATTTCTCTTTATGTAAATGCTTTATCTATGACTTATAATTTCACACTTCTTAATATGTCCTGCATCTTAATTCAAAGTTAGAATCTTTTCCATATTGTTATGTTGCTATATTCTTTCTCACATTGTTATGTATGTACCAAATTTCATGGCTACACAGGGAACAGTTCATCAGTTTTCGTAGATTTTGTTCTTGTAGCCTTTACTTCGGACATGAGTGCATTTGAGCAAGGTTATCTTTAATTTGTAGTTTTTAATATCGAGAAAATTTGTATTATTAGGATGTTATTATTTGTTGGAATCAGCTTATAAAGGAGTTACTTTACTAAGTATTTCCCCTATATCTATCGGGTAAACTGGGCAAATATGGGCATTAAAGTAATATCGACACATTTAAGTAAATACCCATATTCAGTGGCGTACACAGGAAACTTTCAAAGGGGAGGAGCAGGGTCGAAAGTCCATCATTCTCGTATCATACTACTATACGTCACCCAACTTATTCTTTTGATTTTGCCGATTGTCTCAGAAAGAAATACTATAAAAAATAAATTATTGAATAAATAATGAGCATTAATTAATAAAATTAATTATTAAAAACAAATACGTAAATAAATTGTACGTTCTATACGCATAGTATTATAAATAATCGAAAAAATCAAGGGCTATGGAGGTTCCGGACCCGGGGACACCCCTCCTTGTGTGTGCCACTTCCCATATTACTCGTAATAGTTTTGAGTTGATGCATTCGTACTACGACGTTGGCAATGTATAAGCGTCATGTCAACTGTGTGATTTGTCTGTGTTGTTGTGTAGTTCAAACAGAAGTGTAAACAGATCACTTCTAATGTAAGTACAGCTACCTGATACTTCAAATTGTTATATTTTAGTTATCTCACTTAAGATTTGACACGGAAAATTAGTTAATTTTACATGAAACCTATAAATGTCTGTACTCATATGTGAGTGTAGTATCCATTGGCTTAACCGTGGGGTTTGGCTCTTTCTCCCTTCGGCAGCAGCAACTATTAAACAATGTCACTAGAGAAAATATGGGTATTAACATTATCCCAACTCCCGGACGATCCTTTCATCCTACACGTCCTTTGAGTTAATCTTCTTTCCAAAAACCTCTTTTTTATAATAATTTAAGCCATATTCCAGCAATACAGAGCTCATTTGTTGTCACTACTGAATTCACGCAGTTAGTGGCATAATTTTTGGAGGAGCTAAGTCCAATTACGACACTGAAAACAACCTGAGGAAATCACGGAAGACGGAAGAATGCAGACAGCCTGGCTTCTACGAAGATGAGTTGCCAACGGAGACCGTAGAGAAAGAGTAGGGCAGTGCTTCTCAAACTTTCAGTATTGGTGACCCAATTTTCTATCATAATTTTCATCGCGCCCCCTTCCAAATACAGTAACATTGTATCGAATGCAATAATAATGTAATTTGATACTAAAGCTACAATACGACTTTAATTATAAACCGTGTAGTAACAGGTGTTGATGGCTGAAGGAAGGCAGATGAGCTTTGGTATGTTTTTTTTTATTCCCCTTTCAACGACAACTTCATTGGGAGTAGTGTATTTAGTTCTATTTGTCAGAAAAATAATTTATGCCTATATTTTTCACTTCAGATTAATAGTCTTTTATCCTGTTGTATCTAGCAATGAAAGAATCTGATGATGGATTTAATGAGTTGCCTTAGAACTGTAAAACCAGCTAGGGAAATAATAATATAGTAACGGATTGAGAGTGGAATGAAGATGTTTAGTATTTTCACCTTCTGACATGGATGCAAACTTATCTCTTTCATAACATGTTTAATCGTGGTGTAATAATTAACACCATAATCACACAAATTATCAAAATAAATATTACATTTTGAATATAATTTTTGTGTATGACAATCCCAAAGGAGTCAGTGTTAATTATTAAACTTGCTCTCTTCGTTTACTATTGTAAATTTACTATCAAATACATTGTACAGTACAGATAAATTTTTAAGTATATTATATTAGTTTAAATGTGTATTTTCTTATTTATTATGTCAGAATGCATTTTGTTTTGCTTACTTTCAGTAATTTAATTTTTTTTAAATAACCTTTTATTTTTGATTTTTCAATATACTCGCCCCCCCTTGTAGGGTTATCACGCCCCTTCCCTAGGGGGGGGGGTGCCCCACAGTTTGAGAAACACTGGAGTAGGAGCAAAACGCACAGCTACAGCAAGTGCCAGAAAACACCATACATCCTGCATTTGTCCTGTTTGTGGTGCTGTTATGATAAAATCAAGGACAGGAATAGGGGTTATGTTGTAGCTCTTGTTCATTGTGGTTCCATGAGGAATGTTTTGAATAAGAGGGTGGCTCCTTTCAATGTAACGATTGAAGCGTGTGATGCAAGTGCAAATCGTCATTAAGTATTGTTTTTTCTTTAAGTTTGTAATAATTTGTGTTGATTTAATTGTTTATCTGATTTACATCCTTTTATTAATATTATAGATGAAAACTTAAAACTTTTTTTGTTATACAATCTGTTTAAAAACAAAGGTTTGAATTTACTTCTTGTCATTTGCCAAACTTGTAATTTGTGTAAAAATGAATTTCCGTTTGGAAAAGGTAAATTAAGAGATGGCTGTTTCTCTTATCCTTTTTATCTTGCAGCCTGCCCATTTTACCGGAAATTGTCCTCATATAACCTAAAGTTTTAATCAAATATGGGCAATTGCGGAATTTGTTTTGGAATTTCTTTATACACACAGCAACTAGAGTTAGAAGTTTGTTCATATAACAAAGTTTAAAATGTCTTAATTTCGGGAAAATGGAAAGTGTTTATTGTAGTATAGTTTCAACTAAGTGTGTTTTGTGTCCAATTTTCCTAGTTTGTCCAAATATTTAAAAGGACTAAGTTAAAGGGACCTTTTTTTAAAAAAATGATTGATCGTACAATCACCAATCTTTATGTGCATTTATTGCATTATTATTAATTTAATAAGAGCATTTTCAAAATTTTGAATACTCTTTTTTTAAAAAATCATGTGTAAATAATCCAAGAAAACGCTTTCAAATGATGAAAACTCGTATAATTTTAGCTCGTAATTTTTTAATAACATATTTTAACAACGTAACAATAATCATGTATCATTAAGATATATATTTTGCATTAAATTATGTGCACAGTTTCAAATTTTAAGATGAGTAGAATTTTAAAAAACGTTTCCCTTGTATTTTAAATTATACTTTTGAAAAGCTGCAACATAAAGATAACACTTTCACCTTTAAGGAATTTGACTCCCCTAAAATTGTGAATTTTGCCAAAAATTGACAATTTTTTTATGATTTTATTTTATAGATCATTTTATTGGCTTTATAAAAATACCAAGTTTATTATTTTTCCGTTCACTAGAACAAAAACTGCAAGTGTTTTAGTAAAAGTAGATGCCATTACCTTAAGCAAAATGTCATACTTTATAAACCGAGTTTTACTCGAAATCAGTTTTTTTTTAATTGCTCAAATTGCTCAAAAAGTTTTGAAAATAATTAACTGAAATTTTTTGTGTATGTTTTGTATAATTATAGATGTCTTTTAAATTTCATATTTATCAATCTCTGTTTTATTACAAATTTTATAGGAATATGTTAAATAATCACTATTTTTTTAAGCAATTTCATATAATAACTGAGATAAAGTGCTCTAGTTTTTGTGAAAATTAAACTATCTCTTATCCTGAAGATCATTTCAGAAATGAATAACATAACAACATAACAAAATTGAAAAATTGAAAATTTGTTTATAAACTTTTAATACAGAATGGGCCACGTTTATGTTATTTTTTGTAAATTTTTACCCATTTTTTCCCATTTTAGTAATAATAATTTCTTTTTCTCTTCTAAATTTTAGCATATTTTTCTTAAAATGTAGTAAACAAATCTAAAAATATTTTTAAAAAACCCATATCTCCATTTTTTTTAAAAAAAGTTATCACAAGTAGTCGATACCTTAAATAATGTGTACTAAGACAATAGTTTTTTTTTTTTTTTGATTACTAAAAAATACTTCATATTTGGTTAAACATTCAAACAGCCTTAGAAATAGAAAAAGTTATAATTTATACTTTACAATTAAAATTAAAAAATCAATTTATTCCTCTGACTTTGTGAAGTGACCCTCTTTAAGGTAGTCTAAATAAAAATTTAAAGTATGCTTGAATCATTATGTTTATAAAAATGATAAGATCATCAATATATCGATGCATACAATACGAGGTAAGATACAAAAAGGGAGCTGGTCAAATAAATCATTGTTCTATAACACTTCTGTTTGTAAAAGATGCAACACCACGAAAGAATCATCAGAATTAAATGAACTGTACAGCAAATATCAATTATAGGATGTTACGTAAAATAGTAAAGTTTCAGAGCCACCGCGCATGCGTAGCACCCTCTGAATTGATGCTGACAGCGTATAAATAAAGGGCTGTAGCAGGTCGTTGAATATAGTTAATGATTATTTGTTAGTGAGAACATTTAATGAGACCTAAATTAGCCTCCACGAGGAAATGATGAGAGATTCTAACAACTTACGGAGTTTGAACGGGGGAGGATTATCTGCCTTTGGGAAAGAGGATTTTCCTATCGTGCAATAGGAGTTCATGTGCAGCGGAACAGTTCCACATTGATGCGAGTTTGGAAGCAGTGGACCGACGAGCACCAAACAACTCGAAAAGCTGGCAGTGGACGACGGAAGGTGACGTCAATGAGCGATGATCGACACCTACTCCGCATGGTGGTGAATGACGTTACAGCTTCCTCCAGGAAGTTGGCACCAAGTTGTCTTTTCAGATGGATCACACTTCAATTTGTGGGACCATGATGGCCGCATTCGTGTTAGACGCTATGCCGGTAAACACTGCCTTCCAGAGTGCGTTATCGAACGCCGTAGTGGCCTAACACCCAGAGTTATGGTCTGGGGTGCGATTTCGTATCATTGTCGATCCAATTTGCTACGAATTGAGGGTAATCTCAATAGCGACAGGTACGTCTGTGAAGGGCTACAGCCCGAAATCGTTCCCTTCCTTCAAGGCATCCTTGGAGCTATCTTTCAGCAGGATAATGCACTCCCACATGTTGCAAAGACTGTTCCATTCTTCTGTTCACCCCAACACATGCAACTACTTCCTTGGCCTGCTTACTCGCCGGTAATGTCGTCTATTGAGCACGTGTGGGTTTTGGTTGGTCAGCGTCTCGCACGTGATCCGCATCCTGCAGCTTCAAAACAAGAGCTTTTGCTGCTCATACAAGCCATATGGAATTCTCTTCCAGAAGCAGACATTCAAAATCTGTTTGACTCCATGCCACGTTGTACAGTAGCATTTATTGCAACGCGTGGTGGCTACCCTAAATCCTGATTTCGGATACTAAATATTGCTTTTTTGCTTTGAAAATTGCGTCATTTATTTTTAATAATACAATTTGTTTCTGCATTAAATTTTATTTAATTCTGATGATTCCTTCATGGTGTTGCATTTTTTACAAACAGCAGTTTAGTTACAGAATCAGTTCTTAGTGACAGTTTCACCTTCAAAGTAGTTCACTTCAGCATTTAAGCACTTCTGCATTCGGTGTTGCTATTCCTGGTAAGAGCTCTGGAACGAGGTTTTTGGAAGTCCCTTAAGGAGAATTTTCATTTTTGCCTGGACCTCTTCAACTGGGGTAAAATGGGTTCCCTTTCAGATATATTTAACTGTAGGAATCAAAAAAAAGTCCAATATATGAGACCAAATCAGGTGAATAAGGTAAGTAATGTTTTTGAGGGTCTTAAACTGCTTGGCAGTTAGGGCCATGTGAGCGGATGCATTGTCTTGGTGCAACCGCCATCCATAACTCCCCAATTCTGGCCTTTTTTTTTAAATTTGTTCACGATGTCTTTTTAGAATTTCAATGTTGTAATGTTCATTAATAGTCTGACCACTGATATGAGTGGGAACCCACTCATTTCATGAATTTTGGCTATGTTTTGGTCTGTAATCGCTGACATAGAGGATCCAGCAGATTCATCATCTTCCACACTAACACTTCCTCCTGAAAACCTCTTATACCATTCAGACACATGAGCACTAAATAAAGTTTCATCTCCATAAGCCTCGGATAGTATTTGAAATGTTATCGTGGTTGATTTCTAAATTTTCACAAGAAACTTGATGTTGATTCGACATTCTTCCGGCAGAATGCAGTTACACGTGTTCACTCAATGACTCTGTACTCCTAACAGGTGTGATAGATTAAGATGAAACTGGCCCCAATCATGGAAGAGGTGTGTGGGATGACGTCACCAAATCAGTTGTAGCCAACTCCACGCTTTTTTCAAGCTACACACTTAGTCTTGTTGTTGTTTTTTTGTCACGCCTTGAATGAGTGATGTATTTTTTATATTTTTTCATTTTAAATAGAAATTGGCTAGACAATTACTTGTAGGTCCCCTTGTGATAAACTTTTAACCTATTTATAATGTCTTCCATTGTAGTAAATATTATTCTGCTCTCATTGTAGTTATAAGTCTAACAAGCGATTTAAATTTATTTAATTTATGATATACATTTTAGAAGCTGTTAAGGCCGAATAACAGATGTGAAGGCTGCATTTGGGCGATATGATGCTCGTTATGCTGGAGCCTTAAAAGGTCCGATAGTAGGTTTGAGTCCAAGCGTATCTGTAAATGAATCTGATAGAGAGTCTGAGAGAGTGTGTGATAGCGGTTGGTCCCTGCTTACATCTGAACCCCCTTGTTTTCCTGTAAACCCGGCTAGATGTGTGGGAGAAACTGAATGATCCACAGACATGATTTCAATCTAATCTATTAATTTCAAATATCAATCAGACACAAAACAAATTTAATTAAGGTAGATGATTAACAGTATAACGCGGAGATGAGTTCTATAACACGGGGATACTACTACAGACCCTCAACTGAATCTAAGACAGCTTAAATACGCTCAAATATAACTACGTCGCACACTAATAAGCTAACTTCTACTTAATCAAGCTCACAATACCTGAACTTTTTATTCATCGGAACCTACACTGGAAACTTGCAGGTGATCTCTTCGGCTTGATCAATGTCGTTGGCTCCACGCTTTGTAATCTTTTTTCTGTACAACTCCAAGACCTCTAACTAATTCCAATCTCTTTCAATCTTCAACTAACAACTAACTCGCAGACTTTATGTTAACTCCTACTTGCCAACTCCAACGTGTCAACCCATAAACTCGAGAAAACAGAATTTATATAATATACTTCATTTACATAATCACGTTTCCTTACTCGGTGAAAGTTGGTTGAAATAAATATTTTCCTTGAAGAATCATGAAGGAATTAGTAGAACCGCGTATAGATCCGTCACAAGTGGAACGTCTTGGAGAGTGTGCTTTTCCCCTTTTCGTGTCTCTCTAAAGGTGGAATATGTTACGCCTTCAAAAGAGACACGTGGTGCAGAATCATTTCTGTTTGGACGTAGCTGGGATTACTATTCAGTCATTGGTCCTTCTCCTCCCCCCTTGTGCGGTGGGTATTGAAGCCGGAGATGGCCGGTCACTTCTCTGTCGGATGGATAAGGAGAGGTCAAAGGCTGACTTTCCGTAGAACCTAAACATAGGTATCGTTCTGTCTTGGGTACTTTCCCACCCGAAACTAAGTAACCGTCTGGAAGTCTTTAGTTCCCTAACAGGAAATCGGTCCTTTGATGAAAACCACCGAACATTTTTGTTTTGTTTAACATTTATAAACCCCGTGCACCACGCAATGTATAACATGGGGGGGGGCATACATTACAGACAGAAGAAAGGATTACAACACAAACATCCATGCCTTCTCCATGATTCGAACTCAGTCCCAGCGGCACCGCAGTCAGCTTCACTGACCACTGTACCGGATGGGCGGCGAACAATATCAAATTAATTATATCAAAAATATGTATAAGTATCAATAGGATTGAAAATGTCTTTCAGATCAAAACCTTATACCTTAACAGGGATTGTAACTTATCTATACGTGGTTCTACTAATTTCTTCTTTTTTCTTTAAAACAAAATAATTATTTCAACCAACCTTCATCGAGAAACCAAACGTGATTTATGTAAATGAGGAATATTATATAAATTCGGATTTCGCTAGTTGAAGGGTAGAGAGTGAAGTGAGAGGTTAAGTTAAGATAAGTAAAGTGAAGCAAGTGATCTGTTGACACGTAGTTGTTGGCAAGCTGAAGTTGATACGTTTGATGTGTGCAAGTATAGATGGTTAGTGAGGATTGAAAAGTAGTGGAATTAAAGATAACAGAGTGTGGAGCCATCGTCTTTTAAACAAGCTAAAGAAAGTGCCTGAAGTTTCCCGTGAAAGATCCGAAGCATTAAGGATTCAGGTATCGTAAACTTTATTAAGTAAAGGCTGATTATTAGTGTGCACCGTAGTTGTAAATGAGCGTATTTAAGCTGTCTTAGATTCAGTTTTGGTTCTGTAATATTATCCCTTTCATTTGAGTATCTCACCTTTGCACTCTACCATTGTTTATATACCTTAATTAGAATTGTGTTGTGTCTTTCATAATCATTAATAAGAATTAATAAATCAAAAGTGGATTATTTAGTTCCTCCTACACATCTAGCCGGGGTTACAGATAGACAGGATGGTTCCGATCTCAAGGGTAACCAGAGGTTACCACAGGGTTTTATTTAGTTTATTAAAAAGTAAGAATATATTTAGATATTTTAAATTATTAATATGAGTTCCTAATTTTTAAAAAGAAATGTCCTGAAATCCAGTTATTAAATGCCTCTCTCCCTCTCTCAAATTTCTTATTTAATAAAGGATTCATGCATGTGCGTATGCTTGTATGAATACATAATTTCAAGTTTAAATTCATAGAACATAAATTAAGTTTCTTAACCTATCTTAGTTTTTCGTCTTTCCTAATATAGGAAAAAAGAAATTTGTTGATTTTTTTTTTTCATCAAACCATTAACAACGCATCGATTAAAAATTTTTCAGTATACAAGCTAATAGAGGATATTCGTGGAAGGAAAATATTCACCATTTGAAAGTAAAAAGTATCTAAAAAATTGCTTTTGTAAGCTTGTGACGGGTGCTTACGCGTTTCACTAACCTTCTCTCATAATCTTTTAAATTGTATTTATTTTAACCAATCCCCGCTGAGAGCTGAAAGTGTGACTTATGCAAATAAGATAGTTTCGGGTTTAGCAAGTTCGAAAGAGATATAAAAGGGAGAAATGAAATGAAGAGATGAGGATGACTACGTGTTTTGATAGAGGAGTAAACTACGTGATTGATTTCATGTCACATGCGAAGATTAGTTTTGATTTCCTGTCTAAATTGTTAATCATTCCGGATTCGCAAACGGAAAAAGGGGCAATTTCGGACGAACCGGTTCAAATAGATTTATCTAACACTAAGTTAAATTCAAAACAAAAGCAGGAATTGCAGATTTTGTTTAAAGAATTTCATGGGTTGTTTTCGCTTAAGCCTGGTCTGACATATGTATTTTGTCATGAAATTGACACGGGTGATAGTCCTCCTGTTTTTCCGAGACCTTATCACTATGACAGGGTCAAACAGGGTATAATCGACTACCATGTTCAGAAAATGTTACGTGATGGAACAATAATTCCAACAACATCGCCCTACGCGTCTCCAGTTGTTTTATGTCGGAAGAAAAACGGGTTGCCGTTAGATGACCCAGAAGCTTATAGGTTTGCAATAGATTATAGGAAGTTAAATGCGATCACGAGATATCCGCGATATCCGCTACCAATAATTGATGATTTGATCACTAATATTCCGCACACCGAAATTATGACATCACTTGATTTACGCAGCGGATACTTTCAGATGGCAATAGACCCCAAAGATGTTCATAAGACGGCGTTTATTACAAAAAATGGTACTTTTGCATTTACTCGCATGCCATTTGGCCTTTCGGGGGCAGCTCCAAATTTTCAAAGGGCCATAGAGATGATCCTCAGGCCAGTCCTCGGGCGTTTTGGCCACTGTTATATGGATGACGTTATCATCTCGTCTCCATCTTTTGAAAGCCATGTAGAACACTTACGGGAAGTATTCAGATTATTGCAGGAGGCTGGTTTGACGTTGAATCGCGAGAAATGTCATTTCGCGAGGGAACAATTACGTTATTTGGGTTTAGTTATTAATAAAGAAGGAGTTAAAACAGATGAGGAAAAGGTAAAAGCAATTATTGAAATGAAGCCTCCGAAAACTGCAAAACAAATAGCAAAATTTTTAGGAATGACGGGTTGGTATCAAAAGTTTATTAAAAACTACGCAGACATGTGTGAACCCTTATATAATTTAAAACGAAAAAACTCTAAGTTCCGTTGGTCGGAATCAGCGCAGGAAGCCTTTGATCGTATTAAGAAAGCACTGACAGAAGCTCCAGTGTTACAATTACCAGATTTTTCCCAACCTTTTGAACTCTATACGGATGCGAGCTCCGTGGGGGTAGGAGCAGTATTGACACAGAATAATAGGCCTATAGCGTTTGCATCGAGAACTTTAAACCGAGCAGAGAGGAATTATAGTGTGACGGAACGTGAATGTTTAGCTGTCATATGGGCATTAAATAAATATCGCACGTATTTCGGATCCTGGCCGGTTAAAGTGATAACAGACCATGCTGCACTTACCAAATTAACGAAGGGAAAGAATTTGTCGTCTAGAATGATAAGGTGGACGCTTAAGTTGGCAAATTTTAATGTAGAATGGGAACATCGCCCAGGTGCGCAAAATTTAGTGGCTGATATGTTGTCTAGAAACCCGTTAGAAAGTAATGAAGAACCAAAGGTGTCTTGTGCGGTGATTAGATCGTTAGTATTATCTTCTAGAGAACAGTTGAGAGAGGAACAGAGAAATGACCCGAAACTAGGGCACATAATGAGGTTTTTGGAAAATCCGGACGATAGTTCTGTTAATGAATCGATCTGCAGAAATTGGTCCAATGACTTTAAAATCGTTGACGGTTTGCTATATTATGCAAAATATACAACCACACTAGGTGAATTAAGGGTATTTATACCTAAAACATTACGTAAAGATGTTATGCGTGAATTTCATGACTCGCCGATGGCAGGTCATTTAGGCAAAAAGAAAACCTACTTAAAATTAAAGGACCCGTGTTATTTCCCGTACATGAGGAAATACATTTATAAATATGTAGCAACCTGCGACCAATGCCAAAAAGTTAATTATAAAAACGGATTACCAGCTGGTCAATTAATTCCCGTAATAACGAATTTTCCGAATGAAATCGTGTCTTTAGATTTGTTAGGCCCATACCCTGCAACTAGTCCAGAACGCTATAGATTTATTTAAGTAATGACAGATAATTTTTCTAAATGGGTTGAAATAGTTCCCTTAAGGAAAGTTTCGGCTAAAGCAATCGCCAATGCATTTTTTGAGAATTATATTGCGCGTTATGGAGCTCCTGTAAAGTTAATTACAGATAACGGCCCCCAAATGATATCCGAAGTTTTTGAACAAGTATGTCGCAGATTGCACATAAAACACGTTAAAACTGTGGTATATCGTCCACAAGCTAATCAAACAGAAAGAGTTAATCGCACTCTTTTAAAAATGATTTCGAGTTTTGTCGCGGGTAATCACACTAACTGGGATCAATTTCTGCAAGAGTTCGGTTATGCGATTAGGACAGCAGTACATGAGACAACGGGTAAAACACCGGCGGAATAATTTTTAGGTCGAAATTTAATCACCCCTTTTCTGAATTTAGTTATGGTAACTGATGGATCAGATTTAGTTTGTGGGAACATAGAAAGGTTGTTTGAGGAGGCTAGAGTTCATACAAAGCGCCAGCAAGAGAAGTGGGCGAAATATTATAATAAAAAGAGGCGTGAAAATAATGTGACAGTTGGTGATCTAATATTAGTTCAAACTCACCCGTTAAGTTCAAAATGTAAAAAAATAGTAGGTAAATTTATGCCAAAGTTTGAAGGCCCATATAAAGTTCTGAGTGTAAAAAATAATAATAATTTAGTAATATTAAAATTTGGTAAAAGAATAACGGTTAATGTGGACCAGGTGAGAATTTACCATCAAAGAGAAGACAGTGTTGCCGAGTCGGAAAGTGACACTAGTAGTGATCATGGTGCAGTGACATCAGTCAGGTCAGATGATGCGCAGTCTTCATTGGTGCAATCGGAGAATGATGGGGGTTGTCGTAAAGGATCGAAATCAGGAAATGTAAATGGTAGTAGAGATATAGTTGCGAATAGACGCGATGGAGTGGAGGTGAGAAAAAAACGTGGACGGACGGAATCTGCTGTTTCTTCGGGGGGGGCGTGTATAATTTCAGGAAAAAAGACCTTTTTGGACTGAGAGAGAGAAAAGAGGAAGGCCAGAATCTTGGAGGGAAAACGTACAAAAGAAGAGACCAGAGGCCCAGGTAGATCGCGAAAAAAGAAAGATTTCCTCGTCAATGCCGTCTCGTCCCTCCAGATAGCGGTATAGAAAGGTGGAAGAAAATAGTTCTGAAAGAGCAGTTCCAGGACCATCCCACAGATTCAAGTACAACAGACCTCATCAGGAAAGGAGCTGTCCATACAATCTTCGGAGCCGACGTCGAGTGGACAACAGCCAAGTTCCAGTTCTCACAAAAGAAAACAACGCCTCAGCAGGAGCATATCAACTTCAACGGACTCGATGGAAGAGGAGACCCAGAAGGTTTGAGCGCAGAGTGGACAACCCTAGGACAAGGTCATCCAGCACAGAGGCCATGGTTGGAGACAAAGCCTATGCAGATTGGATCTAAAGACTAGCCAGGTTGTATAATTCTAATTTGTTTATTTTTCCTCTGACAGACAGTTCGGAGTATTTTCCATGTGGGCTAGTCTAATTTTTTTTTGTAAAATTAACATACAAAAGTGTCACTGAGTTGTGTGCATTTTCATATCGGTTGAAAAGACTTTTGTAGTTAATTTTTTTCCAAATTGTGGAAAAACATTTGTTGAATTGCAATTGTTTTGCTGCACATTAAAGACGAGGCTTTATATGTGAGATTACTTGTATTGTTTGTTGTAATATATTCTATGTAAAAAATGTATATATTTTTGTGTGTAATTATTAAGATGTATAAGTAGTGTCTGGTTTCTGGGCGCGGCGTAATTAGGAATACTAACAAAAAACATTAACAGCGCAGCGCGATTGATTGGGAATTATTGAAAATGAAACCAGATAAAGGTTATTTTGTTATGAAACTATATATATATAATATAATGTATGCCATATTTTATGTCAATAAGGAAGTTGTATAAAAGTTCTGTGCATTTAATGTCATGTTTTAGAAAAAATTGACAAGGTTTCCTTTCAGGGCAGCAGTCCCTGAACATAGTGATGCGATGAAAACTTTGATGTCGTGAGAAGATATTAATGTAAAATTTTATTTATATTAGCACTTAAGTAAAGTGCATGATCAGGGTTTTTTCCTTGAAAGGTTTTCCCCTGATCTTCGCCCGAATGGGATGCACTGTAGGGATTATAAATATGTAAAAGAGCAATAAATTGGAGTGGAGTACCCCTTTTGAGTAGTCATTTCTGTGTGTTAGTTTAATTAAAGTTTCTAACTTAGAGAGTTAAAACTTTCTACAAGTTCAGAATTTTCAGGCATTATAAAGTTCGTGAGTTAACTTTCTACAAGTTCAGAATTTTCAGGCATTATAAAGTTCGTGAGTTAACTTTTTACAAGTTCAGTATTTTTAGGCATTCTAGAGTAGTTAAAATTTTGTGCAAGTTCAGTGTTTTTCAGATGTTAGGTAAATTAAGCGAGTTCTTGCAGGTCGTTTAGACCTTCAATAAGTCACGCTTTTTTTCTCGGAGGGGTTTGTGACGGGTGCTTACGCGTTTCACTAACCTTCTCTCATAATCTTTTAAATTGTATTTATTTTAACCAATCCCCGCTGAGAGCTGAAAGTGTGACTTATGCAAATAAGATAGTTTCGGGTTTAGCGTGTTCGAAAGAGATATAAAAGGGAGAAATGAAATGAAGAGATGAGGATGACTACGTGTTTTGATAGAGGAGTAAACTACGTGATTGATTAAGAAGGTGATTCTAGGAGATTAGTTTAACTAAGAGAAGTTTGTTAGCGGAAGGAAGACTATTGAAAAAGATTCATTAATTCGGTTCGGACGTAACTGAAGATATCCATGATTGAAGCCACTTCATAGATTCTACAAGTATTCAAGATTCCTTCTTAAAGAGATATCAGGTCTGTGATTTTTATAGATTAGATTTAAATGCGTAGTTTGATTGTATGCGTTATTCCCCCGTGGTATCAGTTAGTGTTCCGCCGTTCATAATTGAATTCTGATCTCACTCCACTATAATTTGTTGTTCTTAAAGTTTGATTAATATTTGTGTATTTCTATCATAAGGAATAATAAATAAGTGATTTATTATTTGCGTAGTCATTAATTATGAATCCGACATATCCAAATTTAGATAATGTGCAAAGGGGAATTAATAACCATAGGGGTAGTGAGAGACTACGACAAGCTCACATTAATTAAGTTTTATATATATATATATATATATATAACCTCAGTTTCTTAACTCTCAATATTATATGTTTTTCATTTCTTATCATTTTCAACAATTTCATCCTAATAGTTTACTATTCTATTAAATGACTCAAAACCTTCTTGAAAACTACAAATCTACTTAAATTACATAAAAAGCATACACATTTTAAAATTTCTATCGTACTGTTTAGGAAATAATTATTTCAATGTTTAGTATTTCTATTCAAAGGCAGTGTGAATAGAAAGAAAACTTCACACCGTTTAACAACTTCTCATTTAGATAATATTTTTATCTGTCACTCAAACCTAAAATTCCAGTAAAGAACACATTGACATCCTTTCTTGGAAAAATCTTTCTTTAGATAAATAAAGACATTTATTTTATGTGCTTGGAGAGTTTAACTGAAACTGCATTCTCATCTATTACAAACTACCTTGTTTTAACAATCTAGAAATTTCCTGGTACAGATGCCATTAACGGTCTATTTAACTTTCCTGAAAATACTTTGAAGATCAATGGGCAGAAATAATGATACTTTCTTCTAAGAAAAATCGACTTTCTTCGAGAAGAGAAAAAAAGTATTCTGCTGACATAGGTGAAAAGAAGTTCCTCAGAAGAGTAACCCTCGCTGGGAGCAAGTTATTTCGAAATCTCCTCACTTGTCTGATCAGTTAATGTGATATACTTCAAAAGAAATACAGAGAACTTCGGAAATCATAGTACAAAAGACCAGGAGATAGATTACTAGTATATTTCTTGAAAATATATAAATTCAGCTTCTTAGTGACATTTTTATTTGTGAACGTAATTTTCATTTCCTAGAAATGCAGTTATATTTTCTGACCAATCTCCATACTGCTAATATTGTTTGTTAAATGTTAAGAATTACATTGTCTCTATCAAATATCTTAAGCGTAACTTATTAAGTTATGTGTAAAGTAATTGATGTCATTGTCGCTAACCTAAGGTGGCAGGTGAAGTTTGGGACTCCGAAAGAACAGACATTGTTATGAAAATAACTAAATTTATTTAGTTCAATCAATTTACTTACAAGAAAGATTAAAATCAAAGGAGCAGTCAAATTAACTAGCTACCTTAAACTCCTAAGACAAATACTATCAGAATTAATTAGGACAAGCATGTTTTTCTTGTTTGAATTGTTATGTGAATACTAGTGATGTCCCGAACCGCTTCAAACCCGTTATATCTGCCTTTAGATCGTGGCACAGATTGACTTAGACTATAATTTATTCATTTTAACTGTGAGCCTTTCAGTGGGGCAGCTGGTAATTTCAATTTTGCGTTCTGTATAAGACGTGTTACTTTTACTTGTTCAAAGATGGCATTACTCCGAGGAACCGTTCTAAAATAAATCACTCTCAATGAACACACTTCTATGACTGTGCTAGTATAACTATGATAGTTGGTGTGATTGAATTGAGTGTTCCAAGAATTTTAAGAACATTTCAAAATTCTGGATCGCTGTCTCCAAAAAGAAAAGAAAAATGTGGGCGCAAGCGAAAAACTACTCCAAGAATTGATACAATTTTAATAAGAAATAGCAAAATAAATCCAAGAAAGACAAGCATATATAGACTTTTGAAGGGATTTATTGGATAATGATGTTGAAGTAAATACCTCAACTGCACGGAAAATGCTTCTGAGAAGGTGGCCTTAAGTCAACAAGACTAAGGAAAAAACTATTTCTAACTCAGAAAATGATGAAAAAACGTTTAGCAAGGGCCAAAAAATATCGATCATGGACTGTTAACATCTGGAAGAAGGTGATTTTGAGTGATGAAACTTTTATTTGGGCAGGGATACAAATCAAGTGCAGTCAGACGAAGTGAAATTGAAACTTTGTTACCAGATCCATATCCAACAGACTGTAAAACATTCTTCTAAACATATGTTGGGGGGGGGGGGGTCACAACAAATGGACCTGGAAACTTAGTTCCTCTAAAAGACATGATAAATTCTGTCAAATATATAGAAATATTATGTAATAGGATTGTTCCATTCCTGGAAACATTTGATTGAACATTTCAGCATGACTTTGCTACTTATCACAATTAGAAATTGATCCATACTTTTAGGCGGAAAAATAAAATAAAAGAGCTCGATTGGCCTGGAAATTCCCCAGACATAAATCCTATTCAAAACTGATGGCATATTCTCAAAACTCGTTTCGCTAAGATGAATCGCACGACAACAGAAGCAAATGATAAAAAGGGTCATACTAGTGTGTTTCCAAGATGATGAAATCAAGAACATGTGTGCTTCTCTATTGGAATCAATCCCAGGACCTGTTGAAAAGGCCGTTTCTGCTAAAGGCAGAGATACTTCGTACTAATATACAGATTTTTCAGTTTTTTTAAGATGTGTAATGATAAAAAGCCAAGGTTTCAGAAAAAAACACTTTTTTCCATTTGTCCCAATGAATTCGAACAGTATAGTAACTAAGCACTTAACTGAATGATCCGATTAAACAGGTCTCGCCCGGGTCACCTTGGTATTTCAGTTCAAAGCTTCAAGAGCAACAAGATATCCGATAGTCTCTTCGTAAATTTCACGATCACTGCAGCCTAACTACTAACTCTAACACTCACTTTGCTAAGGTTTAAATAGTACTCAAATTAGCATAAAAACAAGTTCTCTCTACGTAAGGTGGTTTTAAACTCAAACAACAGTTAAAGAAGTATTTTTCCCCAAGAAGATTAGTAAAAGGGCACGAATAGGACCCGTCACATCATGAGTTGAAGAAACCGAATGTTGAAATGTTTGTGTTGCATAAATTCATTCATTAATTATATATGTTATATTATTCAGATTGAAAACATTAATTATATCTATTATTCATTCTTAAAGCAAAAATTTCAAAGAACACATTACTGTTTCCTAAGCGTTTTATTGCTTGTTATGAAAATTTTTATCTTACATTCTTATCTTTACATCTCTTGTTCCAAACGCAAATGACGTCATACTACACAAGTAGGTGTATACATTTTCTTGGAGTTTTTTAGATTATTTCACCAAATTTAACTGTGAAAAAATTTTGATGTAATAAAAACTGAGATTTTTTTTCTTCTGATTCAGTTAGAAAATTGCATCTTTGGCCGGTTACTAATGTTGATGGAGTCGATGTATTTTTTACGTACTAAGACCTTAAGGGGATATGATACAATTTATGCAAAAATCGTACCATTTTTTAAATAATTAATGGTTTTTAGAATTTTTTGCTTGAAACCAATGTTATATGGATTAAGGGACTCAGGAGAGTTAACTTTTTCTCGAGGGGTGAAAATATAAACAATATTCAAATACATATAACTCTTTGAATTTAAAATTAAATAATTCGAATCTTTTGCATATTATTTATAAAGGAATGGGGCTTTAAAAAAGTATAAAATGTTTAAAATATATATATATAATCATAATTTTTAAAATTATAAGAGCATATGAAAATAAGAAATATTTCTATAAGAAATATTAAGTAAGTTTTTCGTTGCGCATGCTATTTTCAAATGTAGTAGCTTTAATTACTAGCAATAAGTTGATTTATAAAGTTAATTGTATCCGTATTACACAGTAGTAATTTTAAATAAATAGAATTTTAAATTATATTTTTTAAAAATAAAAAAATTATATTTTCAAAAAATTTTTAAAAATTTCAACAGTTTTCAAATATTTTGAAATACAAAAGATATATTCTTAATTTACTAGGGTTTAAAGAGTATGATTTCATAATTATGTAAAGTTTTATGCATCAAAGGCTACTATTTTAGAAAATAGCGTGCGCAAAGCAAAAATTACTTAATATTTATTACAAAATTATTTCTTATCACATATGCTTATAACTTTTAAAACTTTGATTATATTTCAAACATTTTGTACTTTTTTGAAACCATAATCCTTTGCAAAGAACTTTTAAAAAGTTCGAATTATTTAATTTAAATTTAAAGGAATTATACCTGTTTGAAAATTGTTTATATTTTAACCCTTGAGACAAAATTAACACTCCTGAGACATCTTAAGTAAAACAGATTTAGTTCTAAAAATACCAGCCATTTACGTTTTTTACAGAAAAGTTTTAAAATTTAGGAAGAGTAATCTTAAAATGCTATTTCTCCAACCATAATTGATTTACACACGTGAAATCTGATTTACAAATACGTCAATTTATGAATAACAAAAGTCAGGATGGGTTTACTGTTAGAATGATTGATATACGTAAAATACATTTTTTTTAATGCTTATTGAAAATTCCTTGGAAAATGTGTAAATTCTGAATTAAACTATTTCTTAAAAAGTAAGTATTTTTTTTACTCAAAAATGCATACCAACTTTTGTTACATGTACTATTAGTAACAGGTAAAAGAAAAAATTCAAAACATTAGACACAATAGGAAAAAAAGGCTTTACCCTTTTAAATGAAGATAAATGAGCTATTTTTTCTTTCTGAGATAAATCCGTGAAAGATGGGAATGAAAATGAGCATAAAAGTTATCCTAACTTTGAAGTTTTAACTTAGAGCTTTCAAATTTTGTGAGATTATAGAAAGTTATATAAAAAAATAATTTAGGTTAATAAACATTTATTTGAATTTTTGACTAATTTTTATCAATTGAATCTTCTTAATTTTGTTTTAAAACGTCAAGAAATTATGTGGATTAAAATTTAATTTATTTTTAAAAAGTTGTCGGCATTTTATTTGATAAAGAAGGTAAAAAAACTTTTGTCATTTTTTATTAGATTTTGACAAAACAAGAATATATTTCTGTGATATAAAGGTAACTTATTTTAGAAGAAAATCAACTAAGCATCAATGGATCAAATTCTATAATGTTATACAAAGTCCTAAATTTAGATACCTCTCAATATTTCTGTGTATTTTAATTAACAATGTTCATGGATAATTTAATTTAATAAGAATTAATTATCGATATTCTGTGATATAAAGGTAGCTTATTTTAGAAGAAAATCAACTAAGCATCAATGGATCAAATTCTATAATGTTATACAAAGTCCCAAATTTAGATTCCTCTCAATATTTCTGTGTATTTTAATTAGCGATATTCATCGATAATTTAATAAGAATTAATAACTTTATAGAAGAGTTTCGATTTTAAAAGAAAACTATCAAGGTGAAATTATATTTTAGAATTAACTCTACTTGAAACCCACAAGAAAAAGTAAAATTCAATGAGAATTCATCACCTAAACACGATATATTCCTTCGTGCATATGATAATATTAACTCAGAAGTAAGTAAAAGAAATGAAAATTAACGCAGCATATTTTAAGCGATGTATTTGAAATTAGTTTATGATACCAAACATGCATTATAAATATTAGGAATTGTGATTCTCCCCCGGAAAAATTATTTTAATGGAATTGTGTTGAAATATTTATCGATATACTGAATATGTACGTAGGTAATAGTTGCGTGATATCATTGTAAGACTGGAAAGGAAATGTAAGTAGAATGAGAGCTTCCCCAAATGCTTATTCTTCCAGTCACGCAATTCGTATGTTTTCTAACACGCATATAATGGTACAATTTGATAAATACAGATATTATTCCCAAATGAGTAATGACCGTTTCCCAACTGTTGAAATTTTTCTTATGGGTTTAATATATTTATCATCTAAAATTTGAGGGACTTTTTACATATTTCGAACCACTTTTAAAAAGTTTCACATTTCAAACACTAACCACTTGACAGTTTTTCGTTAAATCCATGGTTTTAGCTTTCTCTCCAATTTATTTCGTGCAATAAATTTTAAATTGTACTGTTAAAATCTGTATTGTCATGTTTTATCAGTACTCATTTGCAATGGTTATACTTCTTATAACCTACTTTATTTCATACCATTCAACTCAGGTTTTTTAAGTATTACTGTGAACTATTTATATGTATATAAAGACTATATAATTTTATGTAAGTGTGAAGTTAGTACAGTTAGAGTTTCTCCAAGCAGTATTTCTGCTCATAAAGAAAATTTTTGAATAAAGGTACCTTTACTCCATCTAGAGCAGGAGTGGCCAACCCGCGGCACGCGTGCCACATTGTGGCACGCGGGAGTCGTAACTGTGGCACGCGAAGGCTTATTGAAAAATTACAAAAAATTTATGAAAATATTACTGAATTAATTGAAGTACAATAGAAAATTATCATAAAGATAATATGTAAAAAACAGAAATTTTCTGCATGAGATTTTAAAGGCGCTATGCAAGATTTTTTCTTTTCTTCAGTATAGCACCAAAAATGAGATCTTGCTCATTTACTTACAATTCCACGGCATTCTAAAGTTCCGAGAAAAGTGTTGAGTAGCGTGAGGCTAAAAACAAATAAATTCTCTCTGTCTCGGACGGTCGAATCTGCCCAAAAAGTCACCCTCTCTCGGGGGCGGTTAATTTTTAACATCTCGGATTTCCATTCGAATTTCCGTTTTCCCTTGCAGTGCTGAAGTTTAGCATTTATAGCTATTGGCTGTCAGCGTGATGTCAGATAAAAAGGTTTTTCCGAAGGTGTTGGCTATTTACGAGTTCTGTTATGTCAAGAAGTAATTCTGCAATATATTAGGAGAGCAATTGTTGATACGGTAGAAGTAACTCTATCTGAACAAAGTAGCCGCTTTATGAAGAAGAGGGGGTGAGAACTTGCATCCATGACTAATCAAGATGCTGGATTCGGAGCCTAGAAAATTTGTAGCGTAGCATCGGCAAATTGTTTCTACCTGCCAGATTCAGTCGATTTTAAACTCTGTTTAGGAAGACGTTAAGCTTTTTTTTCCTTTTCTAAAATTGTTTTTAGATTTTAGTGTAGAGCATCGTTGCTTAAAAAAAATTTTTTTAAGAGCATATTGCAGCACGTGATTTTAAATTTGTCTTGGAAGAACAATACTTGTTTACAATTCAAAATGCTTCCAAGCCTGTTTGTTTGATATGTGGAATTTGTATAGCAGTTCCAAAAGAATTTAACTTGGACCGTCATTTCAAACAACTGCATAGTGATTTCAACAGCAAATATCCTGTTGGATCAAATTTGAGAACGGAATTTATCAATAAAAAAAGAAATCTTTAGCAGGTCAACAATCTTTGTTCCAGAAGAAAAATGACGAAATGGAAACCACTGTGAAGGCTTCTTTTGAACTTTCTTTGTTGTTAGCCCGCAAGAACAAACCATATTCTGACGGAGAGGAGATGATAAAATGTAACCTTTTAATTTTCGCCCAAAATGTCGGTGATCCAAATGTCAAAAATATGGTTGATAAAATAGCTTTGTGTCTAGAAATACCGTCATGTATCGTATAGATGACATGGGCCAGGATATTGGAATGCAAATTGTCTCTGGACTACGAAATTGCAAATATTTTTCGTTAACTTTGGATGAAAGCTGGAATATCACAGACAATGCGCAGTTAAGCACCTTTGTGCGTTACACGAACAATAATTTTGATACTGTGGAAGAACTTCTTGATTTGTGCCAACTAGTTTTAACTACAGGTGAAGATATTTTTAAGAAACGTAAAAATGTAATTGAAGTTAACAAAGTAGAATGGATAAAATTAGACAGTGTTTGCACAAAGATGGAGCGCCTTGCATGGTTGGCAGATTAAAAGGTTTTGTTGTATTGCTTGAAAATTATTTGGGAAGAAAAGTTTTCAAGTATCATTGTATTACTCATCAAGAAGCTCTTTGTGCCAAGGACTTAAACTTGTCTTTCGGTGTTGGCCCCATGGTGCGCTGTATCAACAAAATATGAGCTCGTGCACTGAATCAACAAAGATTTCGTACGCTTTTCCCCGAAGAAACGGAAGAAAAGGGCGAGTTACTTCTTCATTGTAGTGTGCGCTCTTGCGAGATTTTGGAGTTTGAGGGAATGTGTTTTAGAATATCTGGAAGAAAACGATGAACTGCCCAGTGAATGCTCGCTCCACATGAGTGAAAATTGGTTATGGGATTTAGCTTTTCTTACCGATATAATGGAAAATTTAAACAATTTAAATTTAAGATTACAGGGGAAAAAATTGTATTTTTCCTACCCTAGTTGGTCATGTATTTTCTTTTGTGAACAAATTTTTGCTTTTTTGTCTGGATTTGGAGAGAAAAATTAACTAATTTTCCATTCATGCAGGAATTATCTGCCAAAGTTAGTAATGATCCGAACTATGATAGATTTAAAAATTTAATATCCATTTTGCAGGATTCTTTCAGTGCCAGGTTTGAGGATTTTAAAGATGATAAAAAAATACTGGACTTTTCAGTAATCCTTTTTTGATTTCTCTTCAAGACATTAATTGCTACCCATCTCATTTACAAATTGGAATTATTGACCTATAGCCCCATATTAATCTGAAAAGCAAACATAAGGAAATTATTTTAACCGTAAATGATCCGAATTGCTTCGAATTTTGGAAATTTGCTCTACCAAGCAATTTTCCAAATTTACATGATTTAGCGGTCAGATATTCCTGTAGGTTTGGATCAACATATGTTTGTGAAGAAATGTTTTCTGTTATGAACGTAATTAAATCAAAATATCGCTCAAAATTAACTGATATGCACCTAAAACGCATAATTTTTTTAGCATCTTCACGAACCAATCCAAATATAGAGGATTTAGTAAAAAAAACTACAAATTCAAAAGACACATTATAAGAAAGTAGTGAGATTGCTTAGTAATAATTTAAAATTAAACTTTTCAAGTTGCTTACATTTATTTTCTACATAAGCTAACTGACTGATCCTGTAAAAATTTATCAACAATACAATATGTTTCTACTTTTGTTTTATTTGTTATATAAACCTTTTTTTTTTTCTTTTTTTTTTTTTACATTTTCACTATATAGAATTTGCAATTACAAATATGTTTTTGGTGTAAATAAGCCTACAGGTAACATTTTTTGCACTTTTGTATATTTTTTAGTTTGGTGGAAAAGTTGAAAGTGGCACGCGTAACTTTTTTGTATCAGATTGTGGCACGCTTCCCAAAAAGGTTGGCCACCCCTGATCTAGAGTATGAAAAAGATATTCTGGATATTTAAATTAAAAGAAAAGAAGCTGTAAAGTAAGTTTTATCTTGAATTTATTCCTTGTAAAAAATTTTTAATTAAATTATTAAATGGTTATATTTTTGCATGAATTTTTTGCTTGGAATTTTTATCCCCAAAAATATATTTTTTAAATAACAAATTAGCTCTTTAAGTTATAATGCTATCATTATTCAAATAATTCAAATAGATATGCTTATTTAAGTATTATCTGTAATGGTATTTTATATAGCTATTATCTGCATTGAGGTTTTTTAACCTTACGAATTCACTATATTTGAAGATTGGCTTAAGATAATTTTAAAGTGTTGTTATTTTAAAAGTGTGTTCAACTATATCTATTTTTCTTATAATAGCTCTCAACGATTTACTTCTATTTCATCCTTATCTATCTAAAAATCATTAAGGAGATAATACATTTTTTTCATTTTAATTAATATAACCTCATATTATCTTTTTATTAAATTTGGAGAATCCCTTTAAATGGTACCTAGTACCTAGTTTGCCTAAACTTACACTGGTGTCCAAAAGTTAAGCATAATTGATAATTATGTGAATAAAGAAGGAACTGTAAATCAGAATGGTGGGAAATGTGATAAGCGAGTGTAAAATGGATATAAAATAAGGAAGCAAATCAAAAGAATGATAATAATTAATTTTATTATCCAAAGTAGCAGTTTGAAAGAAAACTGAGCATAGCAAGGATTCACACTTTAAAGAAAAAATGAAAGAAAACATTAAATAAAATACTGATTCTGCAGTTTAATAAGGCGTGTGGTCACCTCTGACAGCCAGGAACGTTGCACAGCGATTTACCATACTTGCTATGAGATGATGAATGAGTTGTGGGCTCAAACGGTTCCAAGCTTCTTGGAGAGCTCTCTTCAGTTCTGTAACGGAGCTTGGTGGGTGCGAAAGGGCTGCAATTTGTCTCCCGAGCATATCCCATACATGCTCGATAGAATTTAAATCAGGGGAGTTCGCAGGCCACGACATGCGCTGGATGTTTTCCGTTTCAAGGAAGTCATCAATTAGCACCACTCGGTGACATGGCTCATTATCATCCGTGAATATGAAGTCAGGACCGACAGCACCTCGAAACAAGCGAACATAAGGCTCAAGAACTTCATCTCTGTATCTTTGAGCAGTCACAGACCCCGTGTCAAGGAAATGGATGTCTGTGTGGCCGTCCATCATGATGCCTGCCCATACCATTACTCCCCTTGATGGAAAATGATGTGTTTTCGTTATGTTGCTTGGTTCAAAACGTGTTCCACGTTCTCTACATATCGTTACCCGCCGAGAATCACAACTCAGACTAAACCGGGACTCGTCACTGAACATCACATTGGCCCACTCTCCCATACTCCAATGTTGATGTTTCAAACTCCAGTTCAAACGAGCGCGTTTATGCGCAGACGTGGGGAGAATGCAAACTGCTGGTCTTCTGGCATACAGGCCAGCATGATTGAGTCTCCTGTAAACAGTTTGCTTAGAAATTCGCATTCCTGTATTGACTGTGAGCGCCGAACCCAGTGCTCTGGCAGTACTGCCCCTCTGACGTCGCGCACTTATTACCAGATATCGGTCTTGGCGAGGGGTTGGGACTCTTGGTCGACCTGATACTGGTTTTCGGGTAACATCTCCCGTTCTTTGAAACCTCTGCCACAGTCTTGAGATCACAGACTGGTCCCCATTCAGAATTCGAGACACTTTGGTTTGTGATCGTGAGGATTCCAGCATTCCAGCGATTCTTCCTTTCGTAAACATGTCCAATAGGCGTCTTTGTGCCATCATTCACCTTCTTTGATGGTTAACAACGTTCCTTCACACAGCAGTTGCACGAAACTTGTCTGAACTGCCTATGCTTCTTGAATCGGTTTCTCCGCGTTCCAACATGCACCGGTGTTTCACGCAGGACGTAGTCGACTGAAAAGTTTTGCATAAACCCAAAGTTTCTTCTTCCCCCAATTAATATCCGCAAGAAATTTGGAATAATTTTACGAATATTTACTCTATGCTTTTCGCATTTTACGATTTATGCTTAACTTTTGGACATCAGTGTAATAAGATAGTACGATAAGACTATACTAAAGCATAGACAAGTTTAAAGCCTTTCATAACGGTTCTACAAGATATACAAGTTCTAAAAAAAATAATAATAACCTGATTTTTTGAAAACCATAATACTTTCAGATATTTATTTACTAAAGTATTCTTCAAGAAATTCCTGAGTTTTCAAACAAATTAGTATAAAATGAAAAGTGTAACAGCAAAAAAAAAAATTATGTGATGAAAGTTATTTATTAATTGAAAATAGGCAAATAACTTTCCTTTTCTTTAAAAATGCCTGTCTTAAAATCTCAGGATTTAACTTCAAAATCGTTTAACTATAAATAATACTTTATTGAAAGCTATTATTTAAAAAATAATCGCTGACATTGTGTTCGGTAGCATTCCAAAGATATGCAATACTTTCGTACAAAATTTTATAATTTGTAATTATAATAAACTATATCAGAAAAAAAAATTTGCTTATTAAATTTAGAAAAGTAAATCAGATTTACATTTAAGTAATAAAACAAATATAACTCGAAAGTAAATTTTATATAAAAAAATCAAAGTAATAAAATAGATATGTAGCTTGCTTAAAAGGATTTATCTTTTTTTCCCCCTTCTTGAAATTCATTTAGAAACATTAAAAGATACATATATATAGTACAAATTAATGTAAACGTCTGTGAAAAAGTGAAATTTTTTTTATTACTAAGGGGTTGGTTTACCTTTTGCCTGAATGACATTTCACCTTTATGCTATTTGACTTGGGTTTGACAAATAAATATCTTGAACAAAGTTCATCGGAAATTTGTACACATTCCTCGTGAAGTGTCGTCTTGAGTTGAAATAGTGTACGTGGAGGAGGAAACCAAACACGAATTTCATTCTCTTAAAAACCTCACACTCAATGATGTTCAGATCAGGTGACTGTCGACATCGCGTTAGATATTCCACTTCCTCATCATGCTCTTATAACTATGTTTGAACAGAGTGAGACGTGTGAACAGGGGTGTTGTCATCTTTGATCTCAAGAGGTTCTCGTAGAAAGATAGTCTGCAGCACAGGGGGAAGATAATCTGCGAGAATGCTTCGATAAAGGACGCCTGTAATTATCTCCCTAAAGACAACGAGAGGCCTTAATCCACAGGAAGATATTGCTTCCCACGTCTTCCCAGAACCCCCTCCATGTTTCACGGTTGAAACCAGGCAGTAAACATGAAATGCGTCTACCAGTGTTCGCCAGACGAACACACAAGTAGTCTGGAATAATATAAATGAGGGTTCATCATACCAAAAGACTTGTTCCCATTGCAGTTGTGTCCAGTTTAGGTGTTCTTGGTACCACTGTAGTATCTTCATAGCATTCCGCACCGAAGCTAACGGTTTTGGAATAGCTACTTTAAAATGAGTATGGATTTCCATTTGTATAGTTTTTATGTATGCGGGGTTCTGAAGGTGGGTTTTCATCTCGAACGTTAACTGTGGCAGTGAAGTCTTGCGCTTTCGGGCATCTACCCTCTTCAATATCCGTCTATCATGGTCTTTCGACTTCGACTATCGCCCGCTGTTGGATATCGTAGAAGACACCTTACCCAGGTTTGTGTAGGCTGTCGTAACCCTTGACACAGTGTGACGACTCTATCCGCGATCTTCTTACAAATAGTCCTCTTGGGGGAACTTTTGGTCTTTAAGAAATTATTTTATTGTAAAACTTCCTCCCGAAGAAGAGAACGTGAGCATGCAAATTAGGGCTACTACATAAAGTCCAGGCTTTCAGGTTAGAGAGAGATAGGATAGACTACTAGCGGAGCAGTGATTAATCACATTGAGTGTCTTCTTCTTAGCCAACGCCCACCCTTGGCTGTTAGGCCATTAGATGACGCGCTGACCAGTAGAGATGGGCCTCCTTGAAGATCCTGTCTTGATAGTTTTTACTGTGGTCTAGAGTAGAGCAAGTTCTTAGATGTTCAGCGTTCATAGTACCGTAGTCGCAAAGCTGGAATTCTGGTGATGGTAGGACATTCATGCAGTGAAGGTCTACGGCAAGATAATCGTGTCCTGTCTTCATCTCGCGCATAACGTCATTACGCAGAGTTCCTGGAGTATACACCCTTAGTTCGCCAAGATTGGTAGTATATTTTGCATAGTATAACAAACCTTGATTAATTTAAAATCGCGGGACTAATTTCCGCAAACTGACGCGTTAACTGAGTGGATTTTCTAAAAATTTGTAAATATGTCCTAATTTCAGATCATTCCTCTGTTCTTCGATTAATTGTTCTTTGGACGATAAAACTAATGACCTAATAACCTCACAAGACACCCTTGCGTCAATCACACTACCTACTGGATTCTTGGACAACAAATCTGCAACCACATTTTGTGTACCTGGGCGATGTTCTCATTCTACGTTAAATTCTGCTAACTTAAGTGCCCATCGTATCATTCTACTAGACAAATTTTTTCCATTTGTAGGTTTCGTGAGTGTGGCGTCCCGTCATTCCTAAAAATTCCGCTACCTCCCTCGCACTTTCCGGGGTTTTCATGTCAAGAATCACTTCCACTTTTTCCTCATCCGTTTGAAACCCATCTTTACTGATAACTAGACCCAAATAACGCAGCTTATCCCGGACGAAATGACATTTCTCACGGTTTAAAGTTAGACCAGCCTCTTGTAACAATCTAAAGACCCCTCTTAAATGTTTAAAACATGGTTCAGATGAGATAATCACGTCATCCATATACACATCTACAAAACACCCGAGAACTGGTTTCAGAATCATTTCTATAGCTCTTTGAAAATTTAGGGTCGCTCCCGACAGAACAAATGGCATGCGAGTGAATGCAAATGTACCATTCTTAGTTACAAAAGCCGTTTTATTAATATCTTTGTGGTTTATACCGCAATCTGAAAATACCCTTGTCGTGCCCCTGTCCTATCTTGGACTGGGTTCACATTGCCCGGCGCGCCTGGTGTGGAAAGAAACATATCATCACCAACAAAAGCCATAACAATAATTATTTATTGTATACAGACAAATACAATTAACAAACACAAGTTCAAACTATAAGTCGAAACCCTGGAGTGATTATCTAATCCCTAGATTAATCCTGATACTCAAATCTAACATTCAATTCTAACCTTCAAATCTAATAATCCCTACTAAGTAATCTCAGCTATCAGAATTGACAAAGGAGACGAACCCTTACTAACGTCAGGTCGGTACTAAATCTAATCCCTTTCATTACTTCAATGATTAACAATATCAAATACTATCTAATGCGCGCTAAGCTCGCTGAAGAGATCCCTAGACGATACTTACATTTAATTTAGCAATTTCTTCTCCTTCTCATTCTTACTAAATCTAGACTTTATATACTCGAACTCATTAGCATATCACTATCTCGTGTTTTTATCGAGGAGGCTGTGAAATAGAATAATTGCTGTCCCCAAAGTTACCCAAGAGGATTAATAGAAGATTGATGCTGATAGACCCGTCACAACCCCCCTGAAGAAAAAAAACGGGATTTATAAAAGGGTCTGAATGGCCCGATATAAATTACATTGAAAATTTTAAGTTTTAACTTATCTAGACATCCAAAATTTTAGTTTAGCAAAAACTTTTATAGAACAATACGCTAAAGAAACACTCAAAACTACTAGCTCAAAATTTATAGTCACTCCTAGGTTTTAACTTTTACATTCATTATATAAGGTGTACCCCATTTGGGCCAGGCCCAAGGAAAAACCTCCCACTGGAGGGAAAAACCCGGCCGTACACAACCCGTAATCTTAGATGTTGTAAAGACACATCCTGGGTTGTATAATTTTTATCTTCAACATCAAATCTTCAAAGCATCAGGGTCAGCCACCCTGAAATGAGAACTGGATCAGTGGAAGTACAAAAAAAATTTTGAACACTTTATACACACAACATTGAATCCACACATACTTAAATTGTCAAATACTTTACAAATTTTATCTGGTTTCTAAACATAAAACTCCCATTCCAATCGCGTAGCGCTGATAGTGTTATGGTTAAATTCCTTTCTCTACGCCGCGAGTCCCAAAAACCAGATATATACTAATATACAATTCAACATGTTTATATATACACAATTATATACAATTTTCAAAATATTCAATATAAACAAACAATACAATGAATTATCGCATATTTAGCCAAGCCTTTAAGGTAAACAAATGTAAACATACATATGCTTTCCACAATTTAGAATATATTTAAATGTACAAAAGGTCATTTCACTCAACGTAGTGAGACTTTTGCATTAGACAACATTATTAACAAACCGAGACTTGCTTCTTGCAAAAATTCAACCGACTGCTTGTCAGTAAAAATATAAATGAAACAATACAACCTGGCTAATATCTTGCTCCTCTTCTTTCTTTAATGTCTCCTATCTGCACCTCCAATGACGTGGCCCTTCTGCTGGGTTGACTCCCTCCCGGCTCCTGGCAGTCTGGTCTATAGTCTCGGCGACTCCTCAAGTTGTAGTTGTGACCTCGTCCTTCTTGATTTCTTCTAGATGAGGTGAATCTTTCATGGCCTGCCAATGATCCTATTGGTGATCTTGATCTGGCTTTCGCATAGATTTCTCCGCCGTCCTTGGAACTGCTGAGATTGGACCTTTTCTGTTGGCGATCCCTTTCTAAAACTAGTTTACTGTAGCGATCTTCGACTTTATTTCTCTTCCTTGTCAGCACATTCGACGAGATGGAGGACGGGAGCATTCATTCGGAGACTTCTCTTTGGATATTTGCTCTTTTACTCCTCGGGATCTCTGGAAGTGACTCCTGTTTTCTCTTGAATCTTCTGGAGTGCTGAGTTTTCACTAATTTTTGTTGTCTCGTCTGTGATGGCGAGTCAGTTAATGCCCTCTTGTACCGACCCTTAGTCAGCTCGTGTCCACTCCCCCTTGTCTCTCTATGCTTACTTTTATTTCCAACTCTACCATTTTCTTTTCCCTCCTGTCTTCTACCAGACTCATTACTCTTAGAACCTTGTGACCTATCTAACCCATATCTACCATCCTCAGAACTACTCGACTGATACTCGGATCCTCTACTAATTGAACAATCTACTTCCACTAAACTTCCCTCGCTTTTTCTCTGATGGTAAATTCGAACCTGATCTATATTGACTGTAGTTCTTCTACCTGCCTTCCAAATTACAACATTATTGTTTTTAACACTCACAACTCTAAAAGGACCCTCAAATTTAGGGCAGAACTTAGCAACCGCCTTTTTACTGGCTGAACTAATAGAGTGAGTTTCGACCAACACTAAATCATCCACCTTAATGTTAATTTCGCGTCTCCTTTTATTGTAATATTTCGCCCACTTTTCTTGCTTTTTCATTGTATTCTGCCTAGCTTCCTCAAACACCTTTTCAATATTCCCAACCACAAATTCTGTACCATCTGTGACCGTCACAAGTTTTTGAAATGGGGTAATAATTTTTCTGCCCAAAAATAATTCTGCTGGGGTCTTTCCCGTGGTTTCATGGACTGCCGTTCTTAATGCGTATGTGAATTCATTTAGAAACCTATCCCAGGATTCATGATTATAATTTACAAAAGAAGCAATCATTTGTAGTAAATCGCGATTAACACGTTCCGTTCGATTTGATTGAGGTCGATACACTACTGTTTTGACATGCTTTATATCTAATCTTTCATTTAAATGTTCAAAAACTTCGGATACAAATTGGGGCCCGTTATCGCTGATCAATTTGACTGGAACTCCATATTGCGAAATATAATTTTCGAACAGGGCATTGGCGATTAATTTTGCGGACGCCTTTCGGAGGGGTATTATTTCAAACCACTTCGTAAAATGATCCTTTATTACACAAATATATCGATATCTTTGGGGTTTCGATGCTGGGTAGGGACCTAATAAATCTAATGAAACTATTTCGTTCGGATAATTAGTTACAATCGGTATTAAGTGACCGGCCTGTAACGCGTTCTTATAGTTAAATTTTTGGCACGTCTTGCATGTCAAAACATAATTATGTATCTCCCTACGCATGTATGGCAAATAACATGCATCCTTCACGCGTAAATATGTTTTCCGTATTCCAAGATGTCCAGCCATAGGCTTATCATGAAATTCGTGCATTATCGCACCTCGCATCGATTTTGGAATATATACTCTCATTTCTCTGAGAGAGGATGCGTATTTCGCATAAAATAACAATCCTTCGATGATTTTGAAATCCTGGGACCAGTTCCCCCAGAGACCTCCGCATTTACTGAACTGTCATCGGGGTTTTGTAAGTAGCGGTAAATATGACCCAGCTCGGGGTCCTGCTTTTGTTCAGCTATCAATTGTTCCCTTGACGAAAGTACCAAATCTCTAATTACTGCACAAGTTATATTGCTATCCTCAAAATTTTCCACAGGGTTTCGCGACAACAAATCTGCCCCAACATTTTGAACACCTGGTCTATGCTCTCATTCAACATTAAATTCGGCTAGCTTGAGTGACCATCGTATCATACGACTTGATAAATTTTTACCATTAGTGAGTTTCGTTAATGCTGCATGGTCTGTAATTACTTTTACTTTTAATGATCCAAAGTAGGTGCGAAACTTTTTTAAAGCCCAAATCACCGCTAAACATTCGCGCTCGGTTACTATGTAATTGCGCTCCGCCTTATTAAGTGTGCGGGATGCATGTGCTATGGGTCTACTTGCTATGGTGCTACTTTGCGTAAACACCGCTCTAATCCCAATAGAACTCGCATCTGTAAAAAGCTCAAATTGTACATTAAAATCCGGTAATTTTAGTACAGGTGCTTCCGTAATTGCACGTTTGTTTGATTCAAAAGCAGCTTGCGCCTCTTCCGACCAATTAAATTTCCTACCCTTCTTTTTTAAGTCATACAGTGGCTCGCAGAGATCTGCGTACCCCTAAAAAGTTTTTGATACCATTGGGCCATTCCGAGAAATTTTGATACTTCTCTCAAATTTTTTGGTGCTTTCATTTCGAGTATTGCCTTAACTTTAGATTCATCCGTTGCTATCCCATCTTTACTAATCACGAGGCCTAAGTATTTTAGTTTCTCACATCCAAACTTACACTTATCTTTGTTCAACGTCAACCCCGCTTCTTGTAATGACCTAAATACTTCCCTTAAATGTTCCAAGTGATGTGCAAATGATGGAGACGCGATGATAACGTCATCCATATATACTTGGACACATTTCCCTAACAGTGGTTGCAATATAATATCAATGGCCTTCTGAAAATTTGGCGCTGCCCCGATAGGCCAAAAGGCATGCGTTTAAACGCATAAGTGCCGTTTTTCGTTACAAAAGCAGTTTTGGCTACATCCCTGGGGTGTACTGCCAATTGAAAATAACCAGAGCGCAGATCCAAAGTACTCATTATTTTCGTGTGAGGAATATTGGTAATTAAATCCTCTATGAGTGGCAAAGGATATCTCGGGTACTTAGTTACCGCATTAAGTTTGCGATAATCCACCGCAAATCTATACGCCTCGGGATTGTCCTGGGGAAATCCGTTCTTCTTACGACACAAAACTACAGGAGATGCGTAAGCCGATTGAATTTGTACGATGGTGCCTTCTCGTAAAATTTTTTTAATATGGTACTCTATGGTACCTTGCTTAACCCTGTCATACTTATACGGTCTGGATACTACCGGAGCGCTATCACCCGTATCAATTTCATGATATAATACATGAGTAAGTCCCAGTTTCTCGAGAATAGGCCTTTAAAACGATTAAATAACGATTTTAAATCTCTTTTTTGATTTTGTTCTAATTGTGAACTTGAAAGATCAATTTCTACATTCTCCTCAACTATTTTTAATTCTTCGATTTGCGAATCCGGAATCGCTAAAGACTTTTCCTCGAAATTCATAGTAATCTTCGCGTTTCTTATAAAATCGACGCCTAAAATGCATGGATATTCAAAATCGGCCAATATGTGAAAATCCCATTTTTTTGTGAATTCTCTTATTCGAATTTCTAATTCTATTGTTCCTACATTGTTGCAACAGGCGCCCTGAGCCGTTATAACTTTTGCATTTGATTTTTTTATTGGTTTATAAGAAAAATATGCCCTATACGTTTCTTCAGAGATAAACGACTTCTCGGCTCCAGTATCCCATAATGCCTTAGTGAAGATGTCGTTCACTAAAATTGGCACATACGGGAGTTCTACAGGGGACATCCTTAAAGCAGAAACCCTTATAGGAGGTTTCTCATCAACATGCGATCGATCTTGATTTCGAACGCTTAAAAAGTTTTAATTTTTATGACTACCCCTATTCCATCGATTATTCGACCCGCATTCAAAATTATCACTCGGAATCCTATTTCTATATTGATCTCGTCTATCACGACTTTCGAATCCACGATCATTCCTATCAATACGGTTCCTGTTCTCGAACCCTTGATTACCATAGTTCCCCTGAGGTCTCGTCCAATCGGAAGTTCTATAACCCTGCCTCCTATCATTTTGACGTTCGACTACCCCAGTATCTCTCCAATTTCTATTAGTACGACCCTCGTTAGACCTCCTACTCACATCACAAGCTCGTCTTTCACTATTATTATTGCTCGAACCCGGATTGTCTCTCCTCAAATATCTGTCCTCATACTTGGATATCATTTGGAGCAACTGCAGTTGAGTAGTTGGATTTCTAATCTCAATATATTCCATTAATTGCGGTTCCAAACGGGCAACAATATGTTCGATCAAACTATCTTCCGACATATTTAATCCCAATTTTTTATGTATTTTGAGAATGTCGTATATAAAGTCCGACGGAGCCTGACCGTGACCCTGATACGACGAATAGAACTTGACTTGCAATTCAGTCTTATTCCTAACCGCTGGGAAATTTGCCGTCAAAGCCTCTTTCAATTGCGCGAAATCCGTAGCATTCCCTTTCACTATAGAAGATCCGAATATTTCATACCAGTCTAACGCACGGCCTCTGAGACGCCCTTTAAGATAATAACAGACCAAATTATTAGGTATCTCGTAAAACTTAACATTACTGTCAATATATTTAATGAACTCAGTGACATTTTCCGCTCCGGAGAAACAAATATCAGGCAAGAGCCTAAAATTGGATCCGACTCCCATCTCGGGGTTAAGGGAGAAATGTCCGGAGGACAAACTCGTTGGGTGCCATTGTCGTGCCCCTGTCCTATCTTGGACTGGGTTCACATTGCCCGGCGCGCCTGGTGTGGAAAGAAACATATCATCCCCAACAAAAGCCATAACAATAATTATTTATTGTAGACAGACAAATACAATTAACAAGCACAAGTTCAAACTATAAGTCGAAACCCTGGAGTGATTATCTAATCCCTAGATTAATCCTGATACTCAAATCTAACATTCAATTCTAACCTTCAAATCTAATATTCCCTACTAAGTAACCTCAGCTATCAGAATTGACAAAGGAGACGAACCCTTACTAACGTCAGGTCGGTACTAAATCTAATCCCTTTGATTACTTCAATGATTAACAATATCAAATACTATCTAATACGCGCTAAGCTCACTGAAGAGATCCCTAGACGATACTTACATTTAATTTGGCAATTCCTTCTCTTTCTTACTAAATCTAGACTTTATACAGTCGAACTCATTAGCATATCACTATCTCGTGTTTTTCCCGAGGAGGCTGTGAAATAGAATAATTGCTGGCCCCAAAAGTTACCCAAGAGGATTAATAGAAGATTGACGCGCATAGACCCGTCACACCCTGAGTGAAAATCAATGGACGACATAATTTCTGTGTTAGGATGTTTGTTATAAGATCACCAATGAGCAGCAACGGATATCTTGGATACTTCGTTATGGCATTCAATTTTCGGTAATCAATCACGAATCTATAAGCTTCTGGGTTATCCAGAGGCAAACCATTATTTTTCCTACTTAAAACAACTGGAGATGCATAGGGAGATTGTACAGGTATAATCGTATCTTCGTCTAATATTTTATTGACATGATAATCTACAATCCCCTGCTTGATTCTGTCATAACGGTAAGGCAGCGAAAAGACAGGAGCGTTATCTCCAAAATCAATTTTGTGATATAACACATGCGTTATATATATATATATATATATAGCCCCGGTTTCTTGGAAAACAAACACCGAAAATCATTAAATAAAAGATTTAACTAATCTTTCTGTCTTTTACCCAGCTTCGTATTTAAAAAACCTACCTCTACCGGTTCTTCTGGCATTGGTACCTTTTCAATTTGTGAGTCGTCTAAGATGCATACGTACTGCATCTCAGCAATCACATGGAAATTCCACAGTTTCAAAAATTCTCGAATCTTTACTTTTAATTCGACCATTCCTAAGTTTGTGCATTTTGCACCTTGAGCAGTTATGACCTCGGCTCGCGACTTCTTTATGGGGCGAAAATCAAAATAGGCGTGATATGTTTCCTTTGAAATAAAAGACTTCTCAGCTCCCGTATTCCAAAGAGCTTTTAAAAATGTGTCGTGCAAGAGAATCGGCACATATGGAAGGTCAACGTGCGATAATCGTAACGCAATTATTTTAATTCTATTAGAAGTGTTTGCTTCAATTCGCGGCCCATTACCTCTTCAATTACCTCTCCATTACCCAATCAATTAAATAATTATTATTTCCCCAACCCCACCTGGTTGAATCATCAATCGGACCCTGATTTAGAACCATGCTACGAAATCTATGATCCTGTTGATCATTTCGGTTCCGTCTCTCGAATCCACGATTTTGATAACCCCCACGATAAAAGTTATTTTCATCCCTGCTCATTACTCTCCGATCAAATTGTCTATTTACGACCCCTGCATCCCTCTGATTTCCATCTCCCCGCCTTTCCGCAGACCTCTTACTCACATCCCAATCTCGTCTTTCAAAACTATTGCTCGAACCCTGGGTTTCTCTATTTCTATGCCGTTCCTCATATTTATCACCAACTCTATCAACTTAACCTTAGTAGTGGGATTTCTAACTTCTAAATAATCCATAACCTGGGGTTCCAGTCGCATAGCAATATCGTTAATTATTTTGGAATTATCATAATCCAAATCCAGTGTTTTATGGATTTTCAACAATTTATATACAAAATCGGACGGGGCCTGACCTCTACCCTGTTTCACTGAAAAACATTGAGCCTCTAATTCCGATCTATTTCTCACGACTGGAAAACTATCAGTTAATTTCCTTTTTAGAGTCGTCGCGAAATAAGTCGTCTCGCCACCTACAAACGAATACCCGATAACTTCACTAACTAACGCTCGGCCGACTAAATGACCTTTCAAGTAGGCACATGCCAAATTTGCAGGTATCTCATAATATGCTATTTTATCATCAATATTTGCAAGAAACTCCGAAACATCCTCCTTGCCTGAAAAAAATAATTCGGGCAAGACCCTAACATGAGTAACACCTCCTATCTCGGACGTTGGGTGCCACTGTAATGAAGTATTATTCCTTCTTCCCTCTAACCCAGCTAGTTGTGTGGGAGGAACTAATTGATCAGACGACATGATTCACTAAAATTGTTTATTTGTCACACTATTCAACACAGACAGAATAATAATCCAATTAAGATAATTTTATTCAACACTTAGAACACTGAGGTGAGACCAGATTGCATGGGGATTATATTTACGGACATTCAATTATATTCCTACGATAACTTATACAAGCTCCTTTTTTACATCGGACACGCACTAATAATTTAACTCTCTAACTTCTATTTAAATAATGAGCACAGTACCTGAACTCTTATGATTCTTTATCCTTTAGATGAAGCCTTGAGCACTAATAGTTGGCTTGATCACTTCTCAGTGATTCCAATTTCATACGTCCTGCACTGTTTAAGTTCTACGGCCGGATTGCTGGCTTCTCATTAATTAACTTCACATCCAAGCTATCCTCACTTCAGTAAACTTCAATTCTCACTTTAATAATCTTAGATTCTCACTTCACTAATCCCAGAAAACTCGCGAATGCAGAATATATATTTATTATACTTAATTTGCATAATCACGTTTTCTTGTCTTCGGTGAAAGTTGGTTGAAAGAATTCTTTCCCTAAGGGAATCCCCAAGGAGTTTGTGAAAGGAACCGTATAGATCCATCACAAGGACTTTACTCCCTTGCTAAAGTTTTCACACTGGATTTCGCTAAACAAATTATGTATTTAACAGCAAGAGGCAAAATTCGTAGTTTTCTACATTTTGGTTTTGAAACTTGAAAGAAGGCTTTGAAAAAACTTTGATGGAGTTCATTAAAGGCTCAGTATTTTTTCTTTGCTTGTTATATTTGTATTTGGAAGAAAGTTTTGATTTGAAACAAATTTAAATTATTCCAATTGGTAATAAGTATTTTAATTAACCCCTTCTCTGTCGGCGTCGCATCTCATACGTTTGGCAATTTCGTGCCCATATAGTCGGCGTCGCATGTCATGCGACGAAGGAAAAAATTCATCACTGAAATTGAATTGGTCGCTACGCAGACGCCTCTTTGAATTCTGCGATTATTTTTTGTATTTCCGAATATTTCTAAGAGTTGGCGTAACTAGTACTACTTTTTTCACAATTTTCCAAGCAAGATTTCCCGCTCGAACCAAAACAGAATCATTTTGTACTTTCTATAAATTCGCTCTCGCTAGTTTAATTTTTACACGTCACAATTGCTTTTATGATGGATTTGGAGAGTGAGTCTGAGGACACTGAATTTAATATTTCTAATTCGGAAGATGATAGCTCTGATTTATCAACTGATGATATTTTTTCTGAGTCTAGTGAACCTGAAGATGGTGATATAAGCTCAGCGAGGATGTGGGTAGAAGAGAAAACAGTGTGTCCTGCTACTCCTCGTTTTGATTTTACAGAAAACCCTGGAATATTGGTAAACTTTAGTGATGATAATTTGATTCAATATTTTGAGTATTTTTTCGATGGTTCTATGTTCCAGCTGATAGTGGAGGAAACTAATGTATATGCTGAACAATACTTTCATTCCCAGAAATCTAAAATGCATTCAAAGCAGCGGGAATGGCGTGCAACTTGTAAGGAAGAGGTCAGAATTTTATTGTGTATGTATTTGGATCATGCAGGGCATAGTAAAAAAGCCAGTTGAACAGTGGTATTGGTCAAATGATGAAAAATTGTTTACCCCTTTCTTCCGAAATATTTTTTACATAATTTTAATAGTTTTTTTATGTACATATTTTTTTGTGTTACTTTTATTTCTCCAATATTAACCTCAAAGCAATAACATAAATAAATATAGTATCAGAGTAAATTTTCTTAAGCCTAAATCTTGATGCATTGCAGTGAAAACTGGAGATCAGTAGACGAGATATAATATATAGGACCACCCGTAAGTCTAGAAAAAACTGCTTTCTGACAAAAAAAAATTGCATTTTTAAATTTAGACTAGACTACATATTAAATTTCAGCAATAAAAAAAAATGTTTTTTTTGGACCGGATATTCTTTAAAAAATCCGACAGAGAAGGGGTTAAAGCAGAGTTCAAATTTAAATTGAGGATGCCCGAGATATTATCAGAGTCATTACATTAAGGATTCGGATAACGTCTTTAACTAGGAATGAATTAAAAATAACTAGACTGAAACATTTCCCCCAATTCAAATCTTAAGATAAAATGAGTGGGTGTCTGTCGCATGATTCACCGGATTTATTATTCTTATATTTTGTATTAAAATATTCAATTCTGTATCTATGTCGACAACGGCCTCTTTAGATGTTGCCATTTATAAAGTTTCCTGAAACGGAGGATGCAGGGTCAGTCGGGTCATGGAAAAGAATGAAAGAACTTACAAAGCATCGACCTTGCAGGGTAGATACATTTCAATTTTTATCTGTCTCTGAGTAAACATATTTTGCAATCAAGTGCGAAATCTATGTGGTGATTCTCGCGCTACTTAAAACAGGCGATGCTCTCTTTTCTCGCCAAAGCAGATCACATCGACTCTATCAGTTCTAACCAATATGGTTTCTCTAAGAATCTTTCTACCCTCTGTCTCCTCCTAAGTTGAAACTGATGTGATAACATCTGGGGTTCCCCCCAAGTATCATTTTATATGGGCAATCTTTCTCGATATCCAGAAAACCTCAATAGAGTTTTGTTTGACTTTCTCTTCTGTGAACTAATTGCAAGCAATTATAAAGACATTCCCGTATTCAATAATACCAATCTTTCCTAATAAATCTTCCCAAATCCACGTTAGTAAGGTCCTTTTCTCCGCTTGCAATATTAGCGCCGGTTCCCTACTCGTATCAATATTATTTAACCCGGTATCACTCAAGCGTAAAAAACGACCTTAAGTACTCGCGCAGGGTATGTCAAATCCAAGTGTGTTTACATTTTATTTTTATCGTAAAATGTGTATACAAAGGTTAAAAAGGAAGAAAAGTAGGGAAAATACAATATACAATATGTTTATTGCATTTTTCAAAAGTAAATTTAGTTTTTCTGTTCTTTTTATAAGGGCATTCAGTGCATTGTTTATACTCTCCTTTAATCTCGCCGTGAGTTAGTGCGATGGATCTAAAATTTTTCTTTAATCTGTATCTTTTTAAAACTAAACATATAGGAATAAACTTCTCTATTTTTAAATTCCAAAATTTTGAAATTTCTATTTTTTTTCCTCTTATTTTGTTCCAGCAATAGATTTTCTTTCAAAAGTTGATCTGAAAGTGGATAAGATGTGTACCAGTTGTCTCCCTTAAAATTACGTTCTTCCCAAATGTTTTTGTGTCTCTACATATAAAACATTTATTTTCAACAGTGTCTCCCTTTTCTAAATCTGGATCGATTTCAGTGGAGGAATCATACTTGCTGTTATAATCTTCATCGTTTGATTTTTCTTCACTATAACCGCGAAGAGAATTTCTTCATCCGAAAATAATGTTGTACTTTATCTATTAAATACTGTATCTATTAAATTACTTAAATATCACATTTCTTCATCATAACTACAATAATTTGCCATACCATAAGGAAGATTTAAAACGTGCTAATGCATTTAGAACTGTAACGGTGACTCACGCACAGGGGATGACATACCCGAAGAGGCTATATCCAAAAATATATATTTAGAATTCGCCTACAAGCTAAAGCCCCTCAAAGAGGATATTTGTATTTCATATGTATTTTTTCTGTGTAATAGTTAGTTTTACTGTCATGTCTTTTACCAACGCCATCTACTGTAATTATCTTTTGCGCGATGGCAACAAGTTGTTTGCTTCGAATGGTTTGCGTAACATGATCTGTGTGGAATGTTCAGTTCCTGTACTCTCCCTCGCTGGGAGAGGCTCTCGCCGCACAAAGCTGCTGGCATTTGTCTATATCTTTTAAACACAAAATTAAAGTTCAGTTTTTATGAACAAGAGTCACATTTTTATTAGTCCCGTGTGGCGGACGCTGTCTAATGTGCCTCCTAATCATTGCACTTTGTGTGACGAGGCTATCCGCGAGAATTCATCACTAATCCTCTTGGGAAACTTTGGGGCCAGCATTTTTACTATTTCACAGCCCTTTCAGGAAAAACACGAGATAGCCATATGTTAATTAGTTCGACTATATAAAGTCTATATATATATATATATATATATAGATTTTGTAAATGTAAGAGAGAAGGAGTAGCCAAGCTGTCACGTAAGTATCGTCGGTGAATTACTTCACGAACTTAGCGCGCGTTTGATAGATATAAATTATAAGACTAAATTGTTAGATTGATAATTGAAGAAAATAGATTCAGTACCGACCTGAGGTTAGCAAGTGTTCGTCTCCTTGTCCATTCTGGTAGACGGGTTTACTTACAATTGAATATTAGAATTGAATATTAGAATTGAATATTAGAATTGAATATTAGAATTGAATATTAGAATTGAATATTAGAATTGAATATTAGAATTGAGTGTTAGAATTAATCGACGTATTAGGGAATCACTCCTAGGTCTCTACTTATAATTAAATTTGTGATTGTTATTGTGTTGTCTGTCTTAAATAAATAATTGTTATTATGGCTTTTGTTGGTCATGATATGTTTCCTCCCACACTTAGAGACGTGTGGGGCCGTGTGAACTCGGTCCAAAATAGGACAGAGTCACGACAATTTAATACAAATGGAGATGCCTGACAACCAATAGGTAGCCGAGTCATTCGCATAATTTTAAAATTTCCATTACAAATATCTGGAAACCATAAAAACAAAATTAATTTCCTATCCTCTTCTGCTATTCTAATCAATAAAAATGCCTTTTCAATATCCGCGCTGAATGTAATTTTAAATTTCCTGAAATTTGAAAGAATATCTAAAACATTGGGATTTAAATTTGGACCGGTTTCAAGAAAGTCATTAAGGGATAAATTTTCTCTAATTAAATTTTCTACAATTAAAAACGATACAAACTTTAGTTGCGTCCTTTTCATTTCTTACAACTGGTCTATGTGGCATAAAGTACTCATATTATCACGAGAGTATTCTTCAATTATTCCCTTACTAAATTAATCCTAAATTATATGTCTTTACATTCTTTAGCAACCCAGTCCATTTTCTTAAAGTTATTCTGTAAATTCTCGAACCCTTTTTTCGATAAGATAAGATTATTCATTAAACTTTCCGGTGGGTCTCTCCATAATAATCGAGTTTCATATCTCGAGTCGCGGCTTGCTTCTCAGTAATCTCTAAAGGATAATATGTCTGAACCTTCCCCAACCGATGGGGGATTCAGTTAGTCTGTAAACAACTTTCGCCAATAACTGAGCCCCGAAATCGGTGGGTGTGCGTACCCAAAAAACAGTACTTTTTAATTCATATTTAATTGTTTGTGTGTCGTTATAATAAATATTTAAAAACGAAAATTAAGGACAGATAATTGAAAGTGAATACGTAGCCAATACGCGACACAATTTCTGATGACCACGAACGTCAAAAGGTGATGAATTTTTGGAATATAAATTAAAAACTAAACGGGGGGGGGGGGGTTCGGAATTGATTGGACAATCTTTTTTCCTGGATCAATTTTTGGATGAATTATCAAAAACGTCCATATTGACTGAATCCAATATGCTTAAAGAAGTAAACTTTCAAAAAAAATTTTACAAGTTTAACTTGCATTTTGGAGCCATTTATTGTTTATAGATAATTCACACTATTATTTTTATAAATTATATGTAATTCAATAAGAAGAAAAATATATTTAAAAAACTGAGGTTAATTAAATTGAATTTCTGAAAATTATTGACCTTTTCTGATGAAACATTCCCTTAATATTGTAAATTAATTTTCAAAAAGTAGATCAACTGTTATAGGCTGTTTACACAAAGACAAGTTTTAAAAAGTATTGAATTTGTTATTAAAAAATTGTAGATCTTCTGCACCCAGTGCTCGAAATTATCTTAAACCAGCACTATTTGAAGCAAAGTATTTATGTACAAAATAATGATACTAACTTTAGCTATAGAAATCCTAGGTTTGTAAAAAATAACTTTTTTCAGTTTTAAATTGGGGCAGATTTTAGCAAGTTTGAGTTTTATTGCACAACTTTAAAGTACTAAAATATAGTACTACAATACATTACCATGTAGTTAGATACATCATGAGAATATTCAATTTTATCTGCCATACTTGAATTCAGAAGTCTAATTGCAGTATTCGCTGAGGGCGATTTTTAGATACATCATTTTCAGTAGTGTTCCATCTCTTCGAAATATTTTTTCTCACAGCAACCTGAGAACATTTGAGCCAACAAGAAAAAATTAAAGATAAAGCTTCGAAGTTATATAAACTATTTTTAAAACAAAAATTAGCCTTGAAAACAATCTTAATTAAGTAACTATGAAAACTCAAAACATGATCAAGTAGAAATGCTTTTAGTAATTAGAACTGAAATATAGTTAACCATTTCATACTGCAAGAGTTGATTGGGGCCAAAAATATTTTTAATTCAATTTAAGAGTAGAAAACTGCTTTAAAATGAAACTGAAACCAAAACCTAAGCTCTTCAAATATCTTTAAAAACTAATTTGTTATCAGATCTGAAATTTGGTGACAAGCTTCTCAATGATATGGGCCACAAGAAAATTCCAAAAAATTGTTTTTGAAATTTTTAGGGATTGTGTGGCCTCAAAATAGTATGATTTGTACCAATACATGAGAAGCCTTTAAAGATATGTAATAAAATACTAACATTTGGCACTCTTTGATAGTCTTAGTAATTATCACCTACAAATGTTTGAATTTTTTTTTTATAAACCATTGTTTCCTTGGGGAAAAATGAATCATACTGTTGTTGTTGTTGTCGTTTATGACAAAGTGCAAAGGTATTGTATATAACAAAATAAAGATAAAGAAATGAGTCAAATATTGCCAAAGGCGTGAAGCACTGCCGTGGCAACATCCATGGCACGATCCGAGTATAGGATGTCCATGCTGTAGTCATTGTCTATTTTAAAAAGGGCACCAACAATGGAAGGACAGTTAAAAAGATGTTTGGTATCCAGTTGCTTGCCTGTGGGCAGTGCCTGCATTCCACATATGATCTGGATCCATCAGGCAGAATCTTCATGCCCTTAAAATGTTTTGTCCTTAGTCTGGTTATTGTTGTTGTAATTTCTCGGCTATAATTTAATTCTGGCAGCGAGGATTTTTTTCGTGGGTTTGAGCAGAGCTTTTGTTTTGCGACTGCGTTGGCATCAAAGACCGTAGTCTAAGAAGTTACACGTTCAAGGGTCCTGGCTTCATTGACAAGGAAATCGGTGTCATCTCGTTCCCCTCGATGTCAACATGGGCCGGGATCCACTGGAGGGTGCATGATTTGCCCAATGCACCAATGGAAAGTAAAAGAGAGTTGATTTCTTGGGTGAGTCCCAATTTTCCTTTCATGGTGGCCTCAAGAGCGGATCTACAGTCGGAGAGAACAATGATGCCGTCGGAATTAGCGATATCAATGAATCATACTAAAAAAATGGGATTAATTTTAGAAATTGTTTGAAATATGCTAAATTATTCTAGTGAAAATTTTTACATATAGGAGCATACAAAATTTTTGTTAGCTAGTTTAAATTAGTAATTACAATTATTTAACATGCAACATTTATCAACATTTAATTTTAATACTACATGATTATAATATAAGCGAAGCATGTGAACATTTTATTTTTTTAACTAAGAAATTCATTGCAATTTTAAAAAAAAATGCATTTTTCATATTCTATTGAAAGACTATCAGTGACATTGCTTCATTATGTACTCATGAAGAGTATTTTTTCTAAGATGTATTCCAAAAGAGTTTTTTTGGGTCAGTTTTAATCTTTATTTGCATTAATATGGATAGATAAAATTGAAACATTGTTATTGTATACTAATTTTTGAAACAACTGTTCTATAAAAATTCCCAAGACATAGTAAGATCTTTCGAAATATATGATGAATCTGTCATGAAATAAAATTTGTTAGCTTTGATTGTCTGACTTTACTTAGTAATTATCATTTTCAAAGGTTCGAAAATTCTCTTTAGACTGTCTTCAAAGTTTAAAAAAGAAAATACTCTTTCACTCTTAAGTCAAAGAAAGAAATCATGCAAGAATTTTTGGAAATAGTGATTAAATTTTATTGGATTATTCTTTATTACAAATTATTTCTTATGAGTTATTGAATTGCATATAAATTGTCTAATAGAGATAATTTTAACAAATATTTCCATACAATTTAAAAAAATAAAACAAGGATAACATTAAAAACTTTGATATCCTAACAGTAATACTGAAACGGATTTTCAAGAACAGCAAAAAGGAAACTTTATATAAATATTAGAAAATAACAGTTAAATTCACAGGCTATTTTTTTCATAATTACAAGAAGTTTCTTTATAAAATAATATAATCAATGTCACAAATTTGCTAAGAAATAAATATCTTTGCTTACAAAGAACGAATGAATGTATCCATCTCCTCTGAAACATGACACATTTTTGAATGTAAAAATAATATTGTTACGTAGGGTTCCAGGATTTTATGCTATCAATCTCAAAGAGCAAGACAATTCTTCATGAGCAATGAAAATTTATTTTTTGAAAACAATCTTTAGAAATGCCACAGATAGTACTAGAATTCGTTTAATAAATCCCAGAAGGTCTCCACAGCACTCAAACACAACTATCTGTGTGTAGAAATACAAATAAGTAATGTATTCAGGTAACGGTAACGATTATACATTTAAAAACGTGGAACCTTAAGTAAATCTCTATTATCCACTCATCATAATAAGTTGATTAGCAGTCTCTCGTCCTATTCAACAGCCGAAGAACTAACTAATCGCACTGGCTGACTTTTCAGTAGTCAAAACAATTCTTTGTTTCGGCAAGCCACTCCCTATTTACAATCTGCACGAATTTTTCTCGGAAAAATTCGCTTACAACATAAATTGTGATATTACATTTTTCCAATTTACAGAAGCAATTTGTTCAATAGAGCGCTGCAGAATTATTTAAATCACAATGTGGCTGGCACTAATAAAAAATAATTACTAAACCTAAAAGTATACAAAAATTCGAAGCCAAAGGATAGAAGTATAAAGAAAATTTAAATCTAATAATATAAACTAAAACTATATATATATATATATTTAATCACTATACTAAATTCAAATAATAGAAAATATATTAAAAAATATAAAATGCTAAAAAGAATTTAAATAATATAAAATAATAATGAAATCAAATTTTCGAAAGTTAGCGCACAACCACAAGTATAATACGATCAGCTGTTATTTGTTTACATGATCACACATTGATAATCACGTGATAGTAGTCACGATCGCAGCGCCCTCTTGTGATGAATCGTCCCCATTATATTGAAACATTTGTGGTGATGGAATAAAAAGTCTTGTCTTTGTTGACGTCACTCTCGAAAACACTCTTTTTACAGTTGCGTTACTTATAATAGACTGTAAAGCTATAAAATTTATAAATGGTCATCTTTTGAACAAAAGGAAAGGAGGGGATGACTGGGATTTGACCAGCTGGTTAGAAAGATGAAAAGAGAGTAGGGTAACTTACATTCTGATACACACAATCTATCACACATAAATCTGAATTCCTTTGGAGAATATTATATATAAATGACCAATGATAATATTTTAGATTATAATTTTAAACACGAAAAGTATAAAGACATATAAAAACGATACTCTGATTCTTGTGGTGCTCTATAAGTAAGCGATTCCTTTGTTAAAAGTTATTTTTCAGTGACTTCAGAATAAAATAGGAAAATCTAGCGCAAATGTTTATTTGAAATGTCACTAAAAATGAATAAATTCATAAATGGAACAATATTAAAAAATGGTTTATTTTTCGAAATGGTGAAGAAATTTTAATTAGTTAAAAAATAAATATACTTTTTTAAATGTGTGACGAGTCTATTCTCACGATATCTTTCTTATTAATCCTCTTGGGGAAACTTTGGGGCTAGCATTCACATTAATTCACAGCCTTTCAAGAAGAACACGTGATATATGTAAATTAGTTTGACTATATAAAGTCTATATATATAGGTTTTGTAGATGTAAGAGAGAAGGAGCCGTGAAGCCGTTAAGTAAGTGTGCATATTGAAGTATTTCCTTCACAAACCTAGCGCACGTTAAGAAAGTAATTGCTGAGATTAAATTATTAGATTGAAGATTTAAGATAGTAGAATTAGAATTAGCTATCCATTCATTAGTGCTTGTTCTCCTTATCTATTTCTTGTAGTCGGGTTTACTTAGAATTGGGTATTAGGAATATACAACGCTTTAGATATCACTCCTAGGTTTCATCTTATAGTTTCACTTGTGATTCTTTAAGTGTGTGTTCAAAGGCTAAATACTCTCACTTCCAAAAGTTAAGCAAGGAGAGGGAAATGCTAATTTCCGGAAGTAAATCAGAATTGAAGAGGATGCAATTCGCTGCAGAGGTAGATGGAAGTATGCAAATATGTTAGGTAACAGCCAATCGTGCTTTCATGTCAAGAAATATGCGAAAAGGGTCAATCAACTTCTGTAACCCTTCATAAAGCTGGCTTCTTATAAGCAAGCTTTATGAAGGGTTACAGAAGTTGATCGTACGTGATGATAGAAGGTATTTAAAGCTTTCGTACAATTTGTTTTCAAGACATACGTGTTTCTATGACTTCCAGAAAACGAATGGAAGATTCTGAGCTCTGGCGTGCTGTGGGGCGCATTGAAGCAGGACGGTCGATCGCAGATGTTGCTCTTTTTTTCGGCGTTCATCATTCAGTAATTTCACGTTTATGGAAACAATTCCAAACTACACAGACTGTTGTCCGAAGGCCCGTAGGTGGTCGCCCAAGGGATACAATCCCCGCGGAAGATCGATATATTGCTATTGTAGCCAAGCGGAATCGCAGAGTGACCTCCACACGTGTGACATCTATGGTAACAGCGTCCATTGGTAAGGCTATATCTTCAGCTACTGTCCACCGAAGATTACATATGAATGGACTGTATGCCCGGGTACCTCGAGTTTGTGTTCCTCTATACGTCCAATCAAGAGGGGCACGATTAAAGTGTGTGACGGGACTATTCCCGAGATATTCTGACTAATCCTCTTGGGGAAACTTTGGGGCTAGCATTTATACTAATTCACAGCCTTTCAAGAAAAACACGAGATAGATATATGTTAATTAGTTCGATTATATAAAGTCTCTCTCTCTCTCTCTCTCTATATATATATATATATATATATATATATATATATATAATATATATATATATATATATACTAGCTGTTACCCGCCCGCTTCGCTGGGTATTTCATGATGTTTTATAAATTTTTACTGCTTATATATATGTATAAATTATTGATATCTAAGTCCTAGCATTAAGAATTCGATTGAATTGAAAAATATACTTATACATGTAACTGTCACCTGTTGATAAAAAAAAAGGGCAGAACTCATCTAATTTGTATTTTCTAAAAATCTCTAAAATTGAAGCATAGAATGATGCTTGCTCTTTCGTAACTCAAAAACCAAGTGGATTCCCGCAAAACCAATTTTCGGTGGATCTCTACTCCGTAAATTGAACATGCAAGCCAAATTTCAAGTCTAAATCTAACAGAAAAAAGCAAAAGTTTTACTATAAATATCCCCGTAATCCCGTTGAGAGCCGTTTTCCAAAATTACCGCTCTTAGCGGATTTCAATTCAACAAAAGAAAAATGCAAACCAATTTTCATTATTATAGTCCTGTAGCTCGAAAAAAGTAATTTTTTTTGTCAATACATCCCAACCACCCCCTGCAACCCCCCAGAACTTGATTTGCTTAAAATTTATTCTTAGTGGATCCCTATTCAACAAAAGAAACATGCTTAACAAATTTCAAGTATATGGGTCTAACAATTAAAAACAGGAATTTTTTTCTGTAACTCCTCTTGACCCCTCGCAAACATCTTTGGGTCAATTTTCATTTTACTCTTTGTTAGAGGAACTCTATTCCATGAAAGGAACATGCGTACTAATTTTCAAGCAGGATGATCAAGTGGTTTAAAAATGGAAATATTTATCGATTACGCCTCTTAATCTCCCGAAATTAAACTTAGTAGTTGATATTCGCGAAACCCATTTTATAGCGGTTCTCTACTTTACGAAAGGAATATTCTTATCAAATATCAAGACTGTACGTCGAACAGTTTAAAAATGGGGATAATTGTCTATAACACCACTTGAGCCCCCGCAACGCCACTTCTGGGTCTGTTTTCACAAAACCCATTTTGTAGGGGAATTGCACTCTATGAAAGGGATCTGCTTAGCAAAATTTGAAGACTGTGCGTCCAATTAATTAAAAATGCAAAAAAATTATCAATAACGCCCCTTGAACCCCCGCAACACCACCTAGGGGTCTATTTTCACAAAACACATTTTGCAGTGTATTTCTATCCTATGAGAGGAATCTGCTAACCAAATTTCAAGACTGTGAGTCTAATACTTTAAAAAAAGAAATAATTATTTATATCTGCCCTTAACCCCCCGCAACACCCCTTGGGGGTCAATTTTCTCCAAACCCGTTTTGTAGCGGATATTTACTCCATGAAAGAAACATTCCTACCAATTTTCAAGCAGGTAGGTCAAATAGTTTAAAAACGAAAATATTTATCTCTTACGCCACTTATTCCCCTGCAACGCCACTTAGAGGTCTGTTTCCACAAAACCTTCTTATAGCTGATCTCTACTCTATGAAAGAAATCTCTTTATCAAATATAAAGACTATGCGTCTAATAGTTTAAAACTGGAAATAATTTTATCTATAACGCCCCTTAAGTCCCCTCAACGCCACTTAGGGGCAATTTTCACGAGACCCATTTTTAGCGTATCTCTACCCTATGAGAGGAATCTGCTTACTAAGTTTCAAGACTGTACGTCTAATAACTTAAAAATCGGAATTTATAACGCCCCTTAAACCCCCGCCCCCGCAACACCCTTTGGGGGTCAATTTTCCCCAAAACCTATTTTGTAGCGGATATTTACTCCATGAAAGAAACTTACCTACCAATTATCAAGCAGGTAGGTGAAGTAGTTTAAAAACGGATATATTTATCTATTACGCCCCTTAATCCCCCGCAACGCCACTTAGAAGTCTGTTTTCACAAAACCCGTTTTGTAACTGATCATTATTCTACGAAAGGAATCTATATATCAAATTTAAAGACAGTGCATCAAATAGTTTAAAAATGGAAATAATTATCTATAACGCCCCCTAAGCCCCTGCAACGCCACTTGGGGGTCGATTTTCAGCAAACTCATTTTGTAGCGGATCTCTACTCTCTGAAAGGAATCCGCTTACCCAATTTTAAGATTGTACATCAAGTAGTTTAAACATGGAAACAATTATTATTAAAGCCCTTAACGCCCCCCCCGTAACGCCCCTTGCGTTTCGAATTTCGGAAATATATATATATATATATATATATATAGGTTTTGTAGATGTAAAAGGGAGAAGGAGCCGTGAAGCTGTCAAGTAAGTTGAACATTGGAGAATTAACTTCACAAACTTAGAGCGAGTTTAAAAGGTGTAATCTCTGAGATTAAATTATTAGATTGAAGTTTTAAGATAATAGATTCAGTACCGACCTGAGGTTAGCTAGTGATCGTCTCCTTGTCTATTTCTGGTAGCCGAGATTTATTAGAATTGAGTTTTAGGATTAATCGATATTTAAGAGATCCCTCCTAGGTTTCTTCTTATAGTTAAACTTGTGATTGTTTAATTGTTTGTTTAAAGATTGAATAAATCTAATTGTTATTATGGAGTTTGTTGGTGATGCTTTGTTTCCCCGCACACTTAGAGACGCGCCGGGCAGAGGGAGAGGGGTCCCAGTTAGGACCACTCCCCCACAAGTGGTGCCAGGAATATGGCAATTGGACTGTGTCTGACTGGGGCAATATCATGTTTACTGATGAGTCAAGATTTGCTCTGGAGCCAGATGACAAGCGTATAAGGATATGGCGTAAACAAGGAGCACGCAATCAGCCCCAAAACATCACCGAACATCACGCATTCCGAGGCGGAAGTATTATGGTGTGGGCAAGGATTTCATTAGGATACCGCACCGACCTGCACATCTTTAAACGAGGTTCTGTGACGGCTGTCCGGTATCGAGATGAAGTCCTAGAACCCATTGTGAGATTGTACGCTGCAGCAGTTGACCCTACTTTTGTTTTAATGGATGATAATGCTCGTCCCCATAGAGCTGACATCGTCGATGACTACCTGGAGAGAAAGGGATTGCGCGTATGGCGTGGCCATCATATTCGCCCGACCTTAATCCCATTGAAAATTTTTGGGATGCTCTCGGCCGTGCTGTATCTTCACGTTTCTTAGCTCCAGCCACTCTTATTGAGCTGAAAACTGCTCTATAAGAAGAATGGCAATTGCTTAATTCTGCGGTGGTTGACCACCTAATTGAAAGCATGGTCAGAAGGTGTAAATTTTGCATACAGATGAGAGGGGATCACATATCCAATTAATGTCCTTTTTTTCATTTTATGCAGTTTATTTTCACTTTATACATAATTCTGTTTAAGTCTCCAGTATGACATTATCTGATAACTTACAAAAATTTAATATTGTTTTCATTTCTGTATATAATTATTGGTTTTGTTTTATGTATAAATATATATGCTACTTTCCTGCCAAATTTTGTGTTAATCCAAGCAGTATTTGTTGATTTTTTTTGTATTTTACATCTTCGTGCTTAACTTTTGGAAGTGAGTGTAAAACTAATCGTTATTATGGAGTTTGTTGGTGATGCTTTGTCTCCTCCCACACCTAGAGCCTCGCAGGACGTAGAGAGAGGGGTGCCAATTAGACCACCACTCCGACAAATATTTTTATTTATGATGCATTTATTAATCATTTAATGAATAACGTACACACGCACGCACGCTATACGTATACAATTATCTATATATATATATGAAATGTTTCACTGAATATATATATATATATATATATCAGCGTTTCTCAAACAGTGTGGCACGCCTCATAGGGGGAGAGATAACTCTAAGGTTGGGGCATGTATATTGAAAAGTGGAAAACAAAAGATTATTTTTTAAAAAAGGTATTAATTTTCTGAAAGTAAACCAACAAAATACATTCTAACATAATAAAAAGTAAAATACGAATTTATACTGATGTTAAGGATATAGAGGGCGCTGCTTCGGCAACGGCGATGTATAAGCGTGACTTGATGGAGAGAGGAGAGCGACATGAAAGTATGAGCAGCCCTCCTAGCCCGCGATCACTCGCACGAAGTGTTCTTTACACACCCCGGCTATAATATAAAGTTAATGTATTTTAAAATGAAAATTTTGTAGGTTTAGTTTAAATTAATGTTAGTCTCATTTTTATGCAATAAATTTAATAATTTTATTTTTATAATACAATAAACAACTTTTACTTTATAAAAATATATCATAATTGACTAAAAAATTGTTTTCATATTTAAATACACGTTTTAAAAGTGTGGGGTGTTCTCTACACCCCGCGAGTAAGGATGGTAGCAAAAACAGGCGCGAGTGACCTCGGGCTAGATATACACAAGGACTCGGTACTGATTTGTGACGTCACTACTAGTAGGGAGACATCGTCCATCGCCTACGGAACTTTCAAAACGCATTTTTTAAATACTTTCTGTTTTTCAACCCAACAAACATACAGGGAATTTTTTAAAAAAAGTATAATTAATCATTAAAATATATTTCATGTACACAAAACATAAGAGTAAAAATTAGTTTACCTATTTAAATAATAATTGCAAGTATGTGATTATCGATGTATTTACTACGAACACGCATTACGATGAACATAAACACATTTAATACATTGTAGCAAATCATAAGAACATTCTGTATTTGTATATTTTTTTACAAAACTGTGCTTTTTTCTTAACTTTAAAATTTATTTTCAACATTTTATTCAGAATAGTTACAAAAAGGGAAATAAAATTAGAAATAGTTTTTAAAACAGAAAAGAAAAGACAAACAGATTAAAAAACAGTAACTTTATTGGTATCAAATACAATCACAACTTAAAGAATTATAAAATAAATTTCAGTATATTTTAAAACAAATCTATACCAATATAATTATAGATATATACAGGAAAACAAATACAGACAAAAAATAGATTACACAATTTATTTAGCTGTATGTCAGTTACTTTTCCACCAAAAGTAGTTATTCAATTATGTATTGTTACAAATGTTAATTAAATATATTGTAAAACTTTATTGGTATCATACATAGTAATAAACAAAAATTCACTCTGTGCAATAACACAACATTAAAAATTACCAAAAAATAAACTTCTGACAAATAACAATATAACAAGTTATAGTAAAATAAGTTAAAAATATTTTTAAAATAAATCATACATATATAAAAGCATAGATATATACCTAAATAAATATATATATATATATATATATATATATATATATATATATATATGTACAAGGGGTGATCAAATGAAAAGGTACGAAACGACACGGTGGGTACAAATATAGACTTTATTCAAAATATACACCATAGGCCTGAGCACAACGATCCCACTGATGAACAAGCCGCAGGATTCCTTGTTCCCAGAATTCCTGTGACTGTGACGAGACCCAGTCCTTCCCAGTGTCCTTGAGTACGTCGTCCGAGTTGAAGTGCTTTCCTTTCAGGTGTTTCTTCAGTGGACCAAACACATGGAAATCGCAGGGTGACATGTCGGGACTGTAGGATGGATGGTCCACCGTCTCCCATTGGAACTTGTCCAGTTCCATTTGTGTGATTCTGGAGACGTGTGGACGCGCGTTATCATGGAGCAGAACCACACCCTCCGTGAGCAGCCCCGGTCTTTTGTTCTTGATGGACCTGCGTAGGCGTCGGAGTGTCTCACAGTACACATCGGAGTTAATGCTTTTTCTGTGCTCGAGTAATTAATTCTGTGCTCGCATCATTTGGACGCCACTTTTTATAAGAGCCTTTGCTCTCTCCTGCGCATGCGGGCACCCGCGCATGATCCGATCCCAGTCAGAGTCTCCAATGGCATCCCGAGATGTCTCGCTACATTCTCCTTTGGCGGAATATGCAAATATTTAACTGTTTCATTTTTATGTCGTTTCGTACCTTTTCATTCGATCACCCCTTGTATATATATACAGAGAGAGAGAGAAATAATGCAAACATAAAAATGCATGTAACTTATTACGTACATAAATATAATACAATTTATTTAGCTAATGTAATGTGTATTTTTCTTTTCTTTGTTTCAACTATTTTAATATCATTTTTTCCCTACAGTAGTTATGTAATAATTCATTTGTAGAAGTGGGGATAATATGCTTTAAAACTCTCTCAGAAGTATGATCATTGTTACAAGGTTCATCCTATAAAAAAATTCATTTGAATTTATCAAGCTAATCGATATCTCTGAGGCAATTTGAAGTTGATTATTTTGTTTGAGTAACATATTTTCATAATCATTACAAAGAAGTTTCTGAACTATTATATAGTTATAGAGTACCGCTGTAACAACATTTGGGGAAAGGCACAGTAAACTTCCTCTGTCTAAGTTATGTATTAAATCATAGTTAGAAATTAGTTCAAAAGTTTTATTAAGAACAAGTGATTTGGAACACAAGAGTCGCTTTTTAATTTTTTAAATCCTGCTCTAGCACAAACACCGGCTAAATATGGCTAAAACACCAATAAACACAGGTAGATATGGCTGAGCATCACAAAAATATTTTTCAGATAGTGTAATATTAAAATTATGTTATACTGATGGCTCTAAAGGATTTTCATTACACGAATCTTCCAAATTAATGTCTTTTAAGTTAAGCTGGCCATAAACATTTGAAACCAAAGTTAGAGGTAAAAAATTTTGCATTCTTTAGTTTAGCTTCTACATCATACAGCTGTCGAATTGATATTAAATATTGAGAACCTGAAAGTGTCCTATATTTCCCAAAACGACTTTCTAACGCATCTGCTTGAATTTTTCCAGGAAGAAAATACTGAAATTTTAATTCATTAATGCAATATTTTTACATTTCAAGTAAAGCGTATGTGGTAGGAGTAAAAGCAAGATGTGTTTCTTTAGTAAGGGTGCCAGTAGTACAATCTTTTTCCTTCCACGAGTCTAACCATGACAAAATTTTACGCAAGAACTGAACTAGGAATTATAATATTAAGTTAAATTAAAAGGTTAACATAGAAAAAGTAAGCCCTAATTTTTATAAAATTGCCATAAACAGTTGTGAACAACAATAAAAAAACACATAACAGAAATTCTTAAATACTTAAAATTGAAAAAGAAACAAATAAATATAAAAGTAACTTTACATATATAGTACAGAAATTATAATATTAATTCAAACCAAAAAGCTACTTTATAAAGATACATTAAGATTTGATTTTGACGAAACTACAATAAGCAGCTCAGAACCAAAAAAAAATTATGTCGAAAATGTCTTACGTAAATAGAAATTTTAACTTAAAATCACAATATTGACAATCTGTTAATCTCAATTAGTTTGAATTGAGTGTCTTTTTAGTTACATTTTTCTATTTTTTTGTTACAATGCATAACCATGGAATATTTTAATAAAGGAAAAGGGTACGCATGTATTGGCATCGACGCAGCAAAATTTGCACCACAATATCAAAATAACATATTCTTTATGTGTCTTATATGGAAAAAAAATCAAATTTTGGTGATAAAAGAGTCACTTTGGCTGCGGTGACTGTAATATGTAAGTACAGGAAACGCAGTACCCTTTTTCTTTTTCAATGGAAGGAAGCGTAGGAACTTAGATTTTATTAAACAATGGCAATGCTCAAAATAACTCGCCAAGTTGGCAACTCTGGATTCACATGTATTGTACGCGTTGAAATGGCAACCATGTGATTTGTTTCATGTAATGTCTCTAATAGAATCCGATAATACGTAAGAACCAGAATTTCATAGGAAACTTTTTTCGTACTTATGTATTATTGCAACAATTGCCAACTCTGTTAATAACTCGTCAAGTTGGCAACTGCTATTTCCTATGTGTTGTCCGCGCTGAATTGGAAACCATGTCCTTCGTTTGATATAATGCCATCATTAGGTTGAGATAATACATAAATACTTACTTTTTGAACAAATGGTCATGCGAAGCAGTTGGAAGTAGGCAAGAAGTAACGCTGAAGTGTACTGATATTCAGGTGATGACTTAGTTTTACGCTATACATATTAATAGGCTGGGTGTTGTGATATCAGCATCAGATGGACTGTAGCCTAAGTACAACCGTAGATTGATAGTATCACTAATGTTCAGTTTAACAAAAAGAAAACATGTCAGAAAATCTCATACATACATAAACATTTGTATTAGCCTTCATATTCTTACGTATTAGCATCACCACAGCCAAATTGGTACTAAGCAAATCACGTTATATCCACCAAAATGACTGATTTTTTTTCGTATAAAAACACGTAAGAATATTTGTTGATTTGATATCACGGAGCAATTCGCGCGTGGCGCTAATTTGGCTGTGATAGCGCTAATATGTATCATAAATTCCAACTTAATTAACGATATTGGCAATTTGATAATACCAATTAGTTTGAATGAAGTGCCATTTTCTATGGTACTTACATATTATCAAAACCAATTGGCGACATTAAATGAAATGAAGCACATGGTTGCCAATTAAGCACATACAACACATGAAATTGAAGTTGCCATATTGGCGAGTTATTAATTAAGTTGGAGATTGTTGCAATAATACGTCAGTACCTATTCTTTTTGCTGTAATCTAAATTTTTGTACTGTTTTGCTACATCGATGAAACATGAAATTTGCCAATAAAGGAAAAAAGCAGTAACCTTTTTTTGGAACTTGCGTATTATTGCAAAAATCGCCAACTCTATTATTAACTCACCAAGTTGGCAACCCCGATTTCTTATACACGCATGTCCATAAATTAAGTATTATTCAGAATCACACAGAAATTGAACTCTAAAATAAAAATTTCACCTGTAGAATTATCACACACATCTTGCAGAAGAATATGCAAATTACAGGAAACCACCAGATGGCGCGGATAGTACGTCACAATGACGATAGTGTAAGAGAGGGGGTATATAAGGAACGGTGGCAAAGAAGTAAAATTCTTCACAAGCACTTTAAAAGCCTTTCAGTGCAATAACCGCATAGTTATGGCACAAATGAAGCATTTGGATGATTTTTTACGTGGTAGAATTATCGCACGACTGGAATGTGGACGTACAAAGCTCGAAGTATCCGAGGAATTTGGAATCGCCCAGAGTGTCATCTCCAGGCTTTGGCAACGATTCCAAGATGATGGTAATGTGAGTAGATGTTACAGCACAGGTCTCCCCCGATTTAAAACGCCGAATGAGGACCGGTATTTGACAGTTACTACCAAAAGAAACATACGGAGCACAGCATCAGACCTATCTCGTCAGCTCTCTTCAGCTACTGGTACGACAGTTTCAAGGCAGACCGTGTACAGACGCTTAGGACACATTGGTCTATATCCTCATAGGTCTGTCAGATGTGTTCCCCTTACCGCAACTCACTGTCGCCTGCGACTAACCTGGAGTAGAGAGCATGCATTGTGGACACCGCAACAGTGGTCTTGTGTGATGTTTTCCGACGAGTCCAGGTTTAGTTTACAGTCTGATTCTCAACGGACTTTCATATGGAGAGCGCCAGGTACCCGTTACCAGCAAAAGAGAACACCATTGAACGATACCGTTACGGTGGTGCAGGATGGCTCGCTTGGGGAGGAATTATTCTTGGTTCCAGAACTGACCTGCATTTTCAGAGTGTAACGATGACTGGCCACATCTATCGGGATGTCATTCTGGAACAACATGTACGTTTGTTTTGGGGCGCCATGGGTGCTGAATTTCTGTTTAAGGATGACAACGCTCGTCCTCACAGTGCAAACATTGTAGACGAATGCCTTCAACCGGAGGATATCACCCGTATGGATTGTCCAGCATACTCACCTGACTTGAATCCAATAGAGCATGTGTGGGATATGCTTGGACGACGAATTACAGCCCATCAACCCCCTCCCACCTGTCTACCGGAACTTCGGATGGCATTGCTTGATGAGTGGTGTAATTTTCCCCAAGATCAGATTGATAATTTGATACTCAGCATGCTTAGGCGTTGTAAGGCCTGTATTGCATCGTCCGGGAGACATACTCCGTATTAACCATCATACTAACCATGTTATACTGTTTTTTGTAAATAGTTTCTTTTTTGAAATTTGTTCCAGGGAGTAAAAATCGAATTTTTATTAATTATGTCAAACATATAGCATCTTTTTTGCTCTTTACCTTTTGTTTAATAAATAGACTTTACAAATAAGTCAAATTTGTTTTTCTTCTGTCTCTTTCTTTGCCTGAACTTCATTAGCCTTAATTTATATATGGACACGAGTGTATGTCGGACGCGCTGAATTCTCTCTCAGCCAGGTGCGTCATTTAATATAGTGTTCTTAATATGTTAAGATAATGAGTAAGTACCCCCCTCCCCCTTTTTTTCCTTTTTAACGAAAGGAAATGTCATAGGAACTGCTTTTTTTCCCCCTAAATGGTCACGCTCTTCGAATAGAAGTAGGCAAGATGTACTGCTAAAGTGTTCTGATGTTCAGGAGCGTACCTTCTGTGTTGCTATATCAACTTCAGATTAATTGTAGCCCAAGTAAAACCGTAGATTGATACCACCAACATTCATATTTGCGAGAATAGAGAAAAGCAATCTTAAATCCATGGTCCTTACAACTGTTTAGAATCAAAATATGTACAAATATTTACTCATTTTTGTCTTTTTAATAATAACAAAATTAATAAACGAAATGGAGTAAGCAAAAATTTCTCAGATACAGCAAAAAAATTTAAGGAGTGTAATCACGCTTTCTTGATGCTCATAGAACAACGAACATTAATCATTGGCATAAAATGAAATACAACATTTTATGAAAGTAAATATCTTTAAAAGTAGCCAGCACAATAAAAATTAGACTTAATTATTTAACATTAGACTTGCAAGATGGGTAACTGTTCCGTTACGCAATCAACATGCATTTTTACGAACCACAAAAGTATATAAGAAAATAATCTTGAAGAAAACTACACCGATAGATAAATTTAATGCTGTAGCTAGGCTTTAGTATCACCCACTCACGTTGGCAAGCTACAATCAATCTGATGCTCATATCATGACACAGACGGTTGTTGGTGATTAAGTTAAGCTTAGAACTAAATCATCGCCTGAGTATCAGTACATCTTGCCCACTTCCATCCGTATAGCATGGCTATTTGGTCTGAAAAATGACATCCTTCTTGTTTGAAATTTCAGAAAAGGAAAAAATACACTTCATACAATATATGACATCAAATTTCAAATGTAAATACATCTATATTGCCAAAATGAAAAACTAAGGAAAAACATTTTTTATGATCATTTATTCGAAAATCAAATGTAATTCCAACACAAAAAATTTAAAAACCGAATAAACACAACCATAAATAAATATATTTACATCAAAATGTGCTAAAATCCCCCAAAAAACTGCTCGAAACATTATTTTTCGCAAAGTTAAGACTTGAGACGGCTCATGACATCATATCACAGTTTAGCTGAAAAATCGCGTAAAAATTGAATTTTAAAAAATTCCAAGGCTAATTTCGAAAAAAAATTCCTCGAGGTTAATAGCATAATGACCTATAGCTTCTACATGCCAAGTTTCTCACTTGTCGGTTGCTTAAGGGTCTCAAGGGTGTTAAAATGTTTCGAGAGCACAAAGTATGAACATATTTCGACTAGAAATAATTCTTTGAGGTTAAAAAGAAATAATTTGATTCTTTTACACATTTTTTATAAAGGAATTAAGTTTCAAAAAAGCATAAAATGTCTAAAATATAATCATAATTTTAAAAATAATAAGCACATAAATATAAGAAAAAATTTTGTAAGAAACAAATAGTAAGTTTTACGACGCGCATGATATTTTCAGAAATAATAATTCTAATTACTAGCAATAAGTTGATTTATAAAGTCAAATATATCCTTATTACATGTGGTAGCGATTTTATATAAATAGAATAAAAAATAATATTTTTAAAAAATAAAGAATGTACATTTTTTAAATTTTTTTTTAAAAATTTTAATTTTTTTGAAATTTTTCAAAAAATTACAAATATGTAGTACTATAAATAGCTAGGATTTAAAGATTATGATAGAGTTTATAATTCTGTAAAGTTTTATGCATCAAAGTATGATAGTTTTTGAAACGTAATGCGCGTACGTGAAAAAAATACAAACTGAGAAAAAAGGCTTTAAAGTTTTAAATTGAATTTGAGAAAATAAATTTTAAAACTTACATTTTAAAATGCTCCAGGATCATAGGATATGCCTTCCTGTTGCTCAAACAGCTCAATTTCTTTACTCTTTTTAATTTTTTTGGCTCTGCGAGCTTCAAACGATGATGCTAAGCTCCTCTTTCTTGACGTAAAGATTCACGATTGTCACGTTCAGCCAGGGACACAAACATTTTTGTTAATTTTTAAGCCAAATTTCTCTAAAATAGTAATAAGTATTTGATTTCCATCATTAAATATGCTGGTTGCTAGATTTGCAGCAATCTCTGCAATCTAAAGGCTAAAATCAATCGTCTTAGGACAAAATTTCCAGATTAATGAATTTAAACTTTCATTAGGATTCTGTGTCTTACCTCCTAAACATTTCTTCAGGAGTGCCGGATTAGATATGTCTGCAAATACAGGCTTAATTACATCTCGAACAGCTTTCGCAACTGAGGGTTTGTGTTTATAATTTTGTAAATTATTATTAATTGCAGCATTTTACTTACACCATGTATTTGGATTTGTAGGACAAAACCAGTGCATCGGTTCATCATCGGTGCTGCAAGAATGACCCCAAACAGCCCAAATGGCTTTCCGCATTTCCTTTACACTAGTAGAATTGCATCGAATAGCAGTACCATAGTAATGCGCAAGCTTATCAATTAAACTATCAGTTAACCTACCTTTACCGCCTACAGTTTTACCATCAGATAATTTCTTTTTACCATATACTAATTTAAGCTTCCTAAGTCTTGTACCCATTCTCTTTTGCACATGGCCTACACATTCTATTTTCTGAATAAGATGGTCAACACCATATGGCTTGTTTTCAGAAAGGGCATTGAATGTTTTTGTGTCGCCATCTCCTATGTAGTTCGAATATTTCAGGTTGTGAAACTTTTCTGATCAATTAAAAATCCTCAACATCCCGTCAACCTCCATCTTACCAGCAGAGCCAGAATAATTTTTTCTACATGAAATCTTATGCGCTCTTTGCCATTTATTGTACTTGATACCAAACTTTACCCCTTTATAACTGTCGCATCCTTTGCAAAAGGAGGACAACACTTCCCTATCCAAAACCTTACGTGTTTCGGCCCCTATTAGAGTACATACTCCAATCAACGATGGATGTCCTCTCGTCTTCCAGGTCCCATCACCACTTACCGTTAAAATGTTATCAGGTGACGAAGAATTTTCTTCGGCAGCTGCCCTGTTCATGCTTTCTTTTTTGACTTCCTTCATAACAAGTGAAAGTTTATTATTAATAACATCATATGATTTTTGTTCAACAGGATTAGGAAGACTCATTACAGCACAAAAGGTTTTTGAATGACTCTAAACCTTGACCTATGAATCTCATTGCTAAAATAGATCTTCTGTTAATTTCTGGAGCATTATTTTTATTCCCAGTGTTTTCACAGCTTGAAAAGGTACAAATACTTCCACAGGTTTTACAATGTATTTCAAAATTCGAACGTAAACCACGAGTGGATTTTTCATTAATTGTTAATGGTTTATGACATTTTAAACAGCATGATACTGACAAAATAGAGCTAAAGGTTGAAATAAAATAAAAAATACGATATCCTTTGAAGTTTTCACTTACCTTAACAAGATTTGACTTTAATGAAGTCTGAATTCCTGAAAGTTTTTTACTTGAAGCATTTTTCATTTCTGCACACTTCCTCGTATCTTTCATGACTTCAACATGTGAGTCACTTACCTTTAAATATTTATTTCCTCTAAATCTTCTTTTCTTGGGGCGATTGCCCAATAAGCTCTTTTCAGAGTATCCATTAATCAAATGCTATTTGTATAAAACAAAAATATCTTCGATTTAGATAAGTGTTTTAAAAAAACGTGTGCTAAAGTAAACACAACAGAATCAAAACACAGCAGAATGAATGTGTTGAGTTGCAGGCTTCCTTCTGATCAACTCAAGCGCTTAAAATATTTCATGAGGCTTATTAAAAACAGAAAAATGAAGCATAAGCATAAATCAATAATAAGTGGGCGTGGCATGTGTCCATTTAAAAGTTGTTATGACTAATTTGCAGTTTGCAATTTTTTTAATAACTTTCCAAGTTTTTAGAGTATTGTCACGTGGTTAGTATCAAAATGTTCAGAAAAAAATGAAGAACAACATATATTTTATTCGAAAAATCAACAAAAAAAAAGGGTTAACACCCCTGAGACCACTTAATTTGGCTATAATAGCTGAAACACACAAACCCAACCTCTCTTTTATTAGTATAGATTGATGGTTTAATTTTATATCGTTCATGATTGTATGTTCCAATTGGGTTTAACGTGTCATCCAAACATTTCAATAGGTATTTAAATTGATTCATCTTATTTTGTTTGAGGTAGATGTAACATGAATGAATCAAAAATAATAAATTCTTTCCATGTTTTCTTACTTTAAAGGACATTTTTTTGTACGTACCACTAATTAAATTTTAGAAGTTTCGCTTTACATAGGCTAAAACACCTGCCCTCTTAAATGTTGGGGTACCGGGGGGTGTACGTTACGCCACTGCACCTGTACTTATGGGGGTCCATGATAAACTTGAAAGTTGCGAGAGAAGTCTGTAGCAAAAACTATGTAGCATAATAGCATGAAAATTGAGTAATGGCAGAATTAAATTATGGGAATTTTATCTAGTGAAAAAACGAGTTTCAAAAACCACCCCTAAAAGACGTCGTGCAATGTAAGCTATACGCATATGCAAATTCCAAGACCATAGTAATCTTGTGCGTGCCGAAACCCACGGGATATGAAGAATGTTGACGAAAGGCGACGTTTGACTATGCGTGAACGTGCTTTACTAGTGAAATTGTTTTAAGAATACCACTTTCACGACAAATCAAACAGGTTGCTGATCTGTGTTTGTTTTTCACTTCAAAATTATCAACATCCCAATCATGTTGAAACAACCTATTTTCTTCGGAGGTTTTTTTCTTGGAAGACATGAGGGATAGTTAAAAATGAGTATCATTTATAAAATGGTCGCTACTTCAGCTCAGTTCAGAATAGTTAACGCATTCTCGTTTCTCCTTTGTTATTACTTACCGTTACAGTCACAAATAGAAAGAAAATATATCTTACAGATCGAACCCATATGACCTCGGGAGCAAAATTTATTGATTTACTTGCTTGATCAATAGAATTTCCCACTTAATTTTTAATAAATTCTTCTTAAATAATTGAATTTCTCAGTGCAATTGGTACTGACCAGGCCATACAGAAAAGTCCACTGGTTCACACGTGGGCCGCATGTCGGTATCGCTGTTCTATACGGATGATGTCAGGAAATCTAACTGACGAATCTACTCTCGGCGAAAATCCTCATTTTCCAGAAATTCACCGACCAGATGTGAACCTCACATAGTCATCCTTTGAAATAAAATCAGGGCCAACTACACCCATGAAAAGACGAACATAGTGCTTAAAGGCCTCATCCGTACGTCTCACAGCAGTCTCAGTTCCTCTTTTAAAGTCATGGCGAGTATATATGGATAGAAAGCATGGCGAGTATATATGGATAGAAAGCATGGCGAGTATATATGGATAGAACCAGGAATCCGCTACCTGCTCTCCAATGTCTGAGAACTCGACCATTACGTTAGCGGAGACTTGATGGTCAAGCAGGCATCACGTTGGATGGCCACACCCACCTCTATGTCTTTGCAAGAGGCACTATGACTGAAACTGAGTATTAACACACAAAACACAATCATTTCACACTAAATACAATTATAAAGCTTAAAATACATAACTTTTATCTTGAATTACAAATTTTATTTACATTTTTTTCCATTTACATAAATGATTATGAAATCTATCGTTTATGATAGATTTGAAATCATGATACTGTACATAACCAAACATCGCAATCTGGACAGTAGAGAGAGAGAGAGAATCTTGTTTCTCTTCTTATCTTCTTCCTTTTACTATCTATCTTGAACAGCAAATAATACACTTAGTGTTAGATTAGTTTTCTTCTCTGTTGAGGTAATGTAGTCAACAAAGTGTCTTTCAGACAAGCGTGAACGGGGGGGGGGGGCTCTCAGAAAAAGGACATCCTCTTTTTCTAGAAAATTTCACCAAATATAGTACTTTTTAACTATTCGAAACATTAAAAAGCACATGTGAAATAATTCGAGAAAGACCGATTCTACAGTGTAATTTACCAAAGTACCCGAGCAACCCTCGGGTGGAGCCAGAATGGTACGTTTCACCTGCCCGAGCTCAGCAAAGGAAGAGCAGAAATGGGGTTAAGGTCCATTAGATTCTTAGCTAGTTTTAAAATGTTTGCGGTTTGTACAAAGTATAATAAATGTGAAGCCAGTCTTCAAGATCTGCTTAATTGTGTTGCCTCGATGAAAGATAAACGGTTCAAAAGACCAGATGTAGTCCTGGGGATGCTGAAGGCAAACAAACTTATGAATCTAATCTGATTCACATTAAAAGAAGAAAAAAAGATTATTTTCCTACTCCGCGAATTTTATGCTACTTCACTTGATGATCGCGTGCCCCTTTTTGGTACATTCAGTGGCGTAGCTACCAATGGGCCAGAGTCTAGCCCAGGGATTGCCAAACTTTTCGGGAAGAGTGCCACTATCTGATAACAAAAAATTAGGCGTGCCAGTTCTAAATTTTCCAACAAACAAAATAATATGAAAAGGTGAAAAAATGTTTCTTATCGGCTTATTATAAAATTTTTACGCAAATAGTACACTTTTATGCAAGGCTAAGCAGTAGAAATTCAAAAATAACATAATAAATGAGACAAAAGTACACAAACTTAAGTTTTATTGTTAATAAACTTTTTACAGGTTCACAAATTAGTTATGTTAGCTAAAAAAATAAATAACTTGGGCAGGGACGTCTTAAGGCATGGGTCAACTGGGCCCAGGGCCTCGGCTACAATGGGAACCTCGTCTCGCTCTCGACTTAGTCTTAAGAAGATCATATTTCGAATAATTTCAACGGTCAGATGTTATTTTTGGTTTTATTTTCCGAAAAACTGGGAATTTTGAACGATCTTTCAACTGATGTTCCTCGACCATGTATAGGTCTAGGATTACCACCATATATCATCATTACTCATACTATCAAAAAGCGGCAGTTGGTTGAGCTGGTTTGTACGATTGCAAGTCATGCACATTAATTTGTTTAGTGTTATTGTGTGTACGAGTATTTGACAACGTATGCTATGTACTGAATACTTTTGAGAATCATAGATAGGGCCTCTATTTATGTATGAGCCCAGGGCCTCAAGAAGTCTTAAGACGTCCCTGGACTTGGGACATCTAGTTCTAAATAATTATTAAACAGTCAGTATACTTTTTAATGTAACTTTTGAATTTGTTGTCATTCTTTTTTACCTAACTTAACTGTATTGAGAGTAATACACAAAGATGCTGACAAAATTATGCTGTTTTAGGTGTATATCATCAAATTTTGGAGTCATACTTTGATTTTATTATATTCATAACAGAAAACATTTGTTCTAAAATATGTTGATGCAAACCATAACAATATCTGACAGCCATATCAAGTAAATTTGGAAATTGCTTGCTCGTACAACTTTTCAAAATTCAACATAATTCGGATTCCTTGCAGTTCAAATAAGTTCCTTATATGTGTTTTTAGGTGTAGTATGGTGCTATAGGTCAATATTTCCAATTTGGGTTTCAGGTAGGTAACAATAAACGTCGTGCCGGGAAATTATGGAAAAAAAATGTATGAAAATATCAGCATTTTTTTAATGGTTTTCATCTTGAAAATCACCATACCTTGTCCTGAATGAATCCTGTAAAATGGATAATAAAGTTTTTAAACTATCATATTTCGAGGCATTATTAACTTTGGTAGAAAGTTTCTGCATTATAGTGAAATGTGTAAATCTGTATCCCAAAATCGAGACCAAAGAATAAATATGATCAATTAGGGTAGGAAAAATATAATTGTTTTCTTGTAGTCATAAATTTAAATTATTTAAATGTCTCATAGTATCGGCAAAAAAAGCTATATCCCAAAGTCAATCTGCATTCTTGAGTATCAAACACTCACTGGGTAGTTCATTGTTTTTTCCCAGGTATTTTAAAACACGCTCCATCAAATTCCAAAATCTTAGGAGTGCACTTCCATTGAAAAGCCAGCTCTCACAACAGTGAAGGAGTATTTGTTGTTTTATAATTTTCTATTTTATTTTGATTAAGTGTATGTAAAATAAATGTTGATGTTTTTTTTTGTCTGAAACGACCGCTTTTGAGTAAAACTGGAAAAAAAATAATATTTATTTTTTTCTTTCGATTTTTTAAATTTTTTAATATATCTTCTCGTGTGCCACTATTACAGCTCAGCCGGACCACACTCTGGCACGCGTGCCGCGGGTTGGCCATCCCTGCCCTAATATCTCTAAATTGTTTTCCCTGGGAGGAGTGTATAGCAGTTGTATCTTAACTGAAAACAGAAAAGGATGAGGGTTTCAGTGACTGCAGCGCTTCCATAATAAACTTTACGGTAGAACTTGTCCTTTGGGTTGTGTGTGTGGCAAAGAGCTGAAAATATTGTAGATACCATATTTATCAGAATGGCAACGGTGGAAAAGCGTCACCACTTGCACAAAGAAAGTGAATAAATGGTGAGAGGTAAGTTCCTCCTTCTTCAATTAATAATACCGTAGATATAATTGTAAGCAATGAATTTATTCACACATGGAATATTTGTATTTTTTTATGCAAAATTAAATGAGGAACAATTCAGTGCTGAAAAAATATTGGTGTTTTAGATTTCAGTTTTAAACAACATAATTTATGAATAATATGATTGTTACTTCACAATTGTTTTCAGAAACCAAATGAAACTCTAAAATATATATAAGACATATTAGGAAGAGCAATCATTATAAAGTCATTATTCAACTTCTGTCTTTCAAGAAAAATAATTTCGGTATTATTTCATTTCTATGTATAATTCTGTTTAAAGTACAGTATTATATATTATTGCTCATGTTTGGAATAACTTTCATACAATCCTTTCGCAGTGATGTAAAAGGAATTTTTAAAAGGAGAAAGGCTGAAAATTGACATAATTAGATTATGTGTGAGGTATTGCAGAATTAGCGCAAAAAGTAATTTTTAACTGATTGTGTGTTTATAAATTCCAGTGCAAGTATTAATTTTTAAATGTGAAAGAAAGTAAGGCAAATTTAATATAATTTAGCCAAGTTTTTTTTTTACGATTTTACAAGTTTTTCTCTAAAGCTGCTCTATAGTTTCAGCTCTGTGTTATTCTCGAAATTGCATTTTTACATATACTGGCCATTACCTGCCTGCTTCGCTGGGTATTTCATGATATAATATAAGTCAGTTGCATAACATACACCCCTGCATTGTAGAGGTGCCAGGTGCTATGGGGGCCCACAGCCGGAGGGACTCAAAGTACGTATTTGATCTTGAGGCCCAAAACCTGATTTTTGAAGGGGGGCCGTAGCATTCTCTTTTATGCCACTGATATGTATATACTGCTTATATATATATATATTTTGAAAGATTTTCGATATCTTAGCATTAATAATTTGATTATATTGAAAATTTTCTTATCATTTTTTATTTAAAAAGGACAAATTCCAATTAATAATTTCTAAAATTGAAGTAGATTTATCTTTTGCTCTCTTGTAACCTCTCCCAAGTGGATTTCCCGGAAACCCATTTTTAATGGATCTCTACTCTATAAAATAAGCATGCTTGTCAAATTTTAAGTCTAAATCTAATAGATCAAAAACAAAACTGAATTTATTTTATCTATAAGCTCCAGTAACCAGCTTTGAGAGTTGATTTTTGTGAGACCAATTCAACAACAGAGGCATGCATACCAAATATCATTACTGTGGATCTAGTAGTTCGAAAATGAGTATTAACTTTTCAATGTGCTGCAAAATATTCCCTCTCTCATATAGGAATTGATTTCCGTAAAATCCTTTCTTAAAAAATTCCCATTTAACAAAAGTCACATGTATACTAAATTTCATTATGGTGAGTAGTAGTTCCATAACAAAAATATTTTGATAAATAAGTCCTGACAACTCCCCCCCCCCTCCCCTCCCAATAGGAATCAATTTCTGTAAAATCCGTTCTTAATGGATCTATATTCAACAAACAAAAGAAAAAAGTCTATAAAATTTCAAGTCTGTACTTCTAAAAGTTCAAAAATGGTAATATTTATCTGTAACGCCCCTTAAGCCCTCGCATCCACCTTACAGGTCGATCTTCATAACACTTTTTGTAGCAGATCTCTTACTCCATGAAAGGAACAGAGATATTTATGGTAAAATTATTGAATCGGCCACTGGTCCGCCAAATTTTGAAAAACCGCTAATTTGGTGCATTTTTGCATGTTGTGTTTTGGGGGGGGGAGAGTAGCAACCCTATCACAACACAATCCCACTTCTCCCTCACTGATACAAAAATCAAAAGGGTCACCAGGTTTGGCGCTCTTATTGATTTGGTGAGAAAACACTTAGCGGGAGATAAGTGGCCGATTCGACAATTCAACCAATAATTACATATTAGATTATATTATATGATTATTATACATTACATGATACTATTATTAGAAAATATAATTTTTATTATATAACATTGATATTCATTATTGATTCATCTTAGTTGTTTTCAATCTATTCCTATATTCATTTGAAATATATTTCAAACCAGTTCTTTAAAGATATTTTTCTGGCGATTTGTAATTGCTAGGCTGTCATCTTGGATTTCATATTACTCAACAACAAGCACTGCTTGGCATGATTCCTTAATCACCCCATATAAAAAAAGAATTGGCAGTTATAGAGACTACCAATAGAAGTGAAAACTTAGAACTTTTAGTATTAAAATTTGAAATTTCATAATGTTTGAATTAAAATTATCAACATCAATCTGGTTTTCACATCTATTGATACTCTGAGCAACAACTAAATGCATGTTTATATGGTTTTTTATTGTTCAAATATATTACGGGCTGTACAAGATCATTGAAATAACAATTAATATACAATCATATTGTTTATGGATAGTATTTGTATTTACTTAAATTTCAATGTACTTGATTTTTAACATTATTTTAATTGTTTGCATCATTGTCATCATTAATTTCAACAATGCTTAGACTTTTTGTACTTTCAATTATTTCATTTTGTTCTAAAAAAAGATACGATAGGCTTACGGTAACTAAAGTAAGAAAGGAAAATGTTGGAATCAAATTTATCTAAGTATCACGTAAAATCCGCATTGATTGTTGTTTTATATTTTGTAGTACTGAGTTTTCGATCATTGGACATATTTAAATTGTTTCATTTAGAAATTCAATTAGTGGTACATTTTTATCATCTGCTAAGTTAATATTGAAGTCTCCACTTAAAATCATCTATACATTATCACTTTTTTCGCCGAATCTTTTATTGAGTATTTCAGAACCTTCTTTTTTACAAATCATCAAATTTTCGAATAAAAATTGTTGTATTTGTCTCATAGATTTTCCAGGCGAAATATAAATGGCGGCCATTAATATGTATTGCTCATTCTCGGAATCGCAACACATATTTCGCCTATATCAGAAACATTATGACCAATGCTTCTAGTGAATTTAGTATGTATGTCCATATGTGAAGTAATGAAGTGTGACGTATCTTGAGTATTGTTATAAATAGCTACGCCTGCTGCTGGAACTTCGGGTCTTTTATAACTTACAACAAAGTTGAAATTCGGAATATCAAGTGTTCTTCGTTTTTCATACGAATTTCTGACAAAAGCAGAACATTTGACTTTTTTACGATAGCATCATTTTTTAGGTCAGCTGCATCACTTCCTAGACATACACAAGGCCTCGCTACTGATTTGTGACGTTACTACTAGTAAAGAGACTTCGTCCATCGCCTACGGAACTTTTCAGATACATTTTTAAATACTTTTTGTTTTTTAACCCAACATACATACAGGGAATTTTTTAAAAAAGTAATTAATCATTAAATTCTATTTCATGTACAAAAAACGGTAAACATTTACTGTACGTTCACCCTTGGCGACTTTTTCAAAATCTCGCCAAAGTGCCGACTTCTTCTACGAACGAGATTTAAAGAAAACAGCGTAGTGAAAATGTTGCCTGTGCAATAAAAATGGCGGCAAAATCACTGAAAACGATAATCACACAGTCTTAGAAGAACATTTACTCTCTTTCATATTAAAATCAAAATTACTCTGACTCACCCACAAATAAACCTGAACTAAAATCTCATTCAATGTCATTCGGCTCAATTTAAAAAAAAACCTTTCTCACACTCCTTTTGACGTCATGCATTTGTCCTTTTACCTTAGATTTACACCTCCACTTATATCGTGCCTTTCAACCAATTTCATATCCTTACCACATTTACAACACTCATATCTATTCGCAATGAAACCCGCTTTCATACAAAATTCAAACGTTTCCTTCCCTTTTATAATCCAAACAAATACCTTAAATTAACATTCTCATCATACCACATTACATCATTCTTACAAAACATTCTCGCATTTACCTCGGACATTCCCCATGCAGCCATAACAAAAATTTCACAAAAAGAACGCGAGAGCTGAAGATTTAAAAAAAAGCACACATGCAATGTGGTTGAACGAAACTTAAGTAATGGCGGCTAAACTCTCTTGACCAGGCTAAATTCCGTTGACCAATAGGGTTACTGTAATTACTTGTCGGACAGCAATTTCTTGTTGGGTTGGATGAGGGGTTGCCATATTAAAATGTTTATCCCCAAAGAAAAAAAATCACGTCAAGGGTGACCGTACAGTAAATGTGTACCCAAAAAACATAAGAGTAAATATTAATTTACCTATTTAAATTATAATTGCAAGTATGTGATTATCGATGTATTTACTACGAACACACATTACGGTGAACATAAACACATTTAATACATTGTAGCAAATCATAAGAACATTCTGTATTTGTATATTTTTTTTTCAAAACTGTGCTTATTTCTTAGCTTTAAAATTTATTTTCAACATTTTATTCAGATTAGTTACAAAAAGCGAAATAAAATTAGACATAGTTTTTAAAACAGAAAAGACAAACAAATTAAAAAACAGTAACTTTATTGGTATCAAATACAATCACAACTTAAAGAATTATAAAATAAATTTCAGTATATTTTAAAACAAATCTATACCAATATAATTATAGATATATACAGGAAAACAAATACATACATAAAAATAGATTACACAATTTATTTAGCTGTTTGTCAGTTACTTTTCTGCCAAAAGTAGTTATTCAACTATGCATTGTTACAAATGTTAATTAAATATATTGTAAAACTTTATTGGTATCATACATAGTAATAAACAAAAATTCACTCTCTACAGTAACAACATTAAAAATTACCAAAAAAATAAACTTCCCACAAATAACAATATAACAAGTTATCGTAAAATAAGTTTAAAATATTTTAAAAATAAATCATACATATATAAAAACATTGATATATATCTAAATAAATATATATATAAAGAGAGAGACAGAAATAATGCATACACATAAGAATACATGTAACTTTTTTTTTATTTATTTTTTATTGCGTACATAAAAATAATACAATTTATTTAGATAATAAAGTATGTATTTTTTTCTTTGTTTCAACTTTTTTAATGTCTTTTTTTCCCCCTACAGTAGTTATGTAATAATTCATTTGTAGAAGTGGGGATAATATGCTTTACAACTAGCTCAGAAGCATGGTCATTGTTACAAGGTTCATCATATAAAAAAAATTCTTTTGAATTTATCAAGCTAATCGATATTTCTGAGGCAATTTGACGTTGATTATTTTGTTTGAGTAACATATTTTCATAATCATTACAAAGAAGTTTCTGAACTATTATATAGTTATAGAGTACCGCTGTAACAACATTTGGGGAAAGGCACAGTAAACTTCCTCTGTCTAAGTTATGTATTAAATCATAGTTAGAAATTAGTTCAAAAGTTTTATTAAGAACAAGTGATTTGGAACACAACAGTCGCTTTTTAATTTTTTAAATCCTGCTCTAGCACAAACACCGGCTAAATATGTTCAGACAGGTAGATATGGCTGAGCATCACAAAAATATTTTTCAGATAGTGTAATATTAAAATTATGTTATACTGATGGCTCTAAAGGATTTTCATTACACGAATCTTCCAAATTAATGTCTTTTAAGTTAAGCTGGCCATAAACATTTGAAACCAAAGTTAGAGGTAAAAAATTTTGCATTCTTTAGTTTAGCTTCTACATCATACAGCTGTCGAATTGATATTAAATATTGAGAACCTGAAAGTGTCCTATATTTCCCAAAACGACTTTCTAACGCATCTGCTTGAATTTTTCCAGGAAGAAAATACTGAAATTTTAATTCATTAATACAATATTTTTACATTTCAAGTAAAGCGTATGTGGTAGGAGTAAAAGCAAGATGTGTTTCTTTAGTAAGGGTGCCAGTAGTATAATCTTTTTCCTTCCACGAGTCTAACCATGACAAAATTTTATGCAAGAATCGACATGCTTTGTTGTCTGGAGATAAAGTAATCGGTTGCTGATAAGTATCAAGCAAATGTTGTCCCTTTAAAGGTGTTATAACATTAACAATTTTCCCCCATGTACAAATTAAAAAAATAAAAATTTATGTTGTTTCATAACTAATTAGTTTATGTTGCTCTCCTAATAGTTGAAGCCCCTGAATAACAAAGTTATTAAATATCTTAAGCACAAGTTTCATATTTTGTTTTTCAAGATTTGTAGGACATAAAGCCTTCAAAGTTAAACCATAAGCAAACTTTACTAAATTATTACTTTCTATGTCATGTAGTCGTTTCAGTGTAGAAAAATTTGCTTCTCATAATGAAAACTTATTTTGATCTTCGAAATCTGGAAAGTAAAAACATTGACTTGCACTTTTTTTTTATTAATCCAATTGTTACAAATGCATTTAAAAATGTGTACTGAATCAATAACAAAATATAAAGGATCAGAAGGATGTGGATATACAATGCTCAATTTGGGAGGAACAGAAAAGTTGGACATTGCTTTTCGATTTATGGAATTATTGTCAGAAACTACACCTATAACTTTGAATCCTATACCATCAAGTTCTACTTCTTCAAGAGGAGAAAGCACATATGCTGAAGTAGCAGCTTGTTTACTGTTATAAGCCATCCCAAAAATATTGCCCCCTTTAAAATCTAAATATGGTTTTAAATAGATTTTGTCAAGCATCAGTATGACAGTTTTGTCAACAGATTTTAGGATGTTTACTTTTTTTCCATGTATGCTAGAAAGTTTTCATTTGATTGTTCTGTTTGAGAATAAGTTTTTAACCATGAGCAAAGTTCTAGAATGGAGAATATTGAGATCCTGAATTTCTTAAAAATTTAAAGGCATGAGGAGATACGGATTGTAATATACAAAAAATACCCATAATTTTAGAGGAATATCGAAAAGAAAACTTGTTACAGGTTAATCATTTGATCTGGTCAATTAAGAAATGGAGTACAATTTTTTTTATCATTTAAATCTGTAAACATATTTTCTAAAAGATTAACAATAAAACCAAATGTTGTAGGAAAATCATGGGAGCTTTTCATTTCTACTCTGAGAACCATTCATGTAAAATTTTATTTACAACACTAACATTATTAACTTTTACAAGAAATTTGTACTTACCAAGTTGACCTATCTTTGTTAGACCTATGTGTATTGACAAATATAATTCTTTATTTATAATCACTGATGCTTTAATAACAGGAGATACCATTGCGTCTAGCATCATAATTATTACTAGATCTTTTTTGCAAACAACAGTCCATATGTTCTGAAGCTTCTCTGCATTTAAACAATCGACTTATTTTGAAAGTGACATAAATTATTTACTTTTTTCAAATTCTTCTTTTGGCATACCAGGTGCCATTGTTTACTAGGACTTTTATCTCTAATATTAGAATTTATTCTCTTTATTATTTCAGTCTAATAAATGTAACTTGATTTAATTTGTTAAAGATCATTCAGTTTATCGTTGAAAGTTATTGTTACCAATAAATCCAGGAAAAAGACCATTCTAAGACTTTAGAATATTATTTTATAACACCACACACACACAACAGTATTTATTTCACTAATCTTTGCAGTCTGCTCAGAACATTCTTGAATAGGATTCGTAGAGTTTGAAATATATTTGGGGGGGGGGTCTGGAATTGTTTTCAAGCAACACATATTTTCTCCCCAGTTTTTTCATCACAAGCTCCTGTGTTTCTTCGTATTCCATCATCAGCAAAGTGTTGTTCACAAACCTAAAATTAAAAAGATATAAATATATTGTTTTGTATTGACAGAAAAGATTTGTTAGAATTAACAAAAATTTCTCTGATAATTTTATATTTTGTAATTTTGAATGGAACTTTTGTTGGAAATAGTGAAAAATTTTGATACAACAAAAATTTTTTTGACAACCCTTATATACAAAATTCGGACGAATTTTTTTTCTTTCTCTTTGATTTAATGATATTTGTTTATTTTGCCAGCAAATGGTTGTCATCAAAGCCAACTTGATACAATGAAATCCTTCTTGTCGGGACACCACATAGTCTATATTAATGCAAACAATTCTAGTAAAGAAACTGTCAGTGTTGTCGTCAAGTACTTAGAAATTGGTACTCACTACCTCTAAATGAGGTGTCTTCTCCGACATTTGCTGTCGTAGCAATCATACTTCAAGTTAATGTTGTGAGGTTAACGCTGAGTCATGTTTATCTGTAAGTCATCCTAATAGTTCAGAAATCAGATAGCTTTTTTTTTTGTGAATGTGTTATGCATTTTGTATCTCACATTATATTAATATATAAAATAATCAATAAATGGTTTCTTACGTCCATATTTACATTGACTATAAGCTCTGTATCAAAATGGGCTTTCTTTTGGTAACACACAATTAACTTAAGGTACTTTTGTTGATTCTGTGAAAAGATATTTAGTAAATGACACAAAAATATTTGTTTGCAATAGCAAAAACACTACACAGTTTTTGTCTCATTAACAATGCTTGTTTGAGCTCATTTTTATACACAAATTTTTTTTAGGGCTTCAAAATATTTATTTGATAAACAATACGCTTTTCTCATTATGGATAAATAAAAATGAATTGCCAATGTAATTACCGTATTAGGAAACTCGCATGAAGAAAAAGAAATGAGTATATTTTTCAAATGCCTTATCGAACAGCCCATTAAAGTTATTAGTAGACTTTTAAAATTAAGATATTATTACTTTCCATAAATAGAATAAAGTTAAATAACTTACTTTTGAATACTTTGATGGAGCAAAATCTTTTCTTGATATAGCATGGAGTCGAAGGGAGTCTTCCTTTGGGAATTCAAACATTCTTGTTTTTTCAGTATCTTTATAATTGCAATTCGGTACAAATGCATGTGTAAACCATTTTGTGAACTAATTAAGTATCGTCAAAAAGAAATTGAAAATCTACAATATAAATTTAAAAAAGCAGATAACTGCACAAACACAAGCACCAAAATGGCGTAGGCGAGTGAACTAATCTAACTTGAATCCAAGTGAGTTTTCTATCCCTACTATGTGTGACATCACAAGCCTATCTCATTTGAGTCACCAGGCCTTGATCTCTAGGAGGTGATGGCTGCATGCGCATGCAAACTTTGACAATTTAATGAAAACATCGATAATCCTTTCTTGTTGGAGATGAATTCTAGAAAAGTTTTGGTGCCCGTTTGTAGTGTATTGTTTTGTAACCTTTTCAATTCTAACATTAGATCCTCTCAATGACTTGTTGATCTTTTATGATGTTTATCTGTTTCTGGAAGCATTTAGAGGAAGCCAATCCAAAATTTCCAGCTGTTGCTAATATTTTCTTGAGTAACCAAAAATAAACCTTGAATCCTCATTACTCTTGTTAAAGCTACGTATACTAATTCTCTAGGATGTTTGTGATTGCATTCATAGACAATATCATAATAAGTACCTCCCTGTGATTTGCGAATAGTCATTGCCAAAGCAGAAATAAGGGGGAAATGTTAAGGATCTAAGCAAATATGAAAAACGGATATTTAAAATGACCCTAATTCCCTGTGACAATATTTTTTCGTAAATTTCTAATAATAAAATTTAGTGATTTAAAATTATTCATAATCATTTTGCAAAAAATAGTAGAGCATATATTTTATTTTTGACAATTTAAATTAATAAATAGTGATTTTGAAGTATTAAACTTTTAAATAAAATAAAATATTTAATGAAATTAAAGTCAGAGCCGTTTTCATTATTTTAAACTAAAGATTTTAATGATATAAGGCAGAGATTCCCAAACTTTTCTGTCTCATAGACCCTTTGCCATGTTTTTCGGTTTGGGGTGGACCCCTGCTTAATTAATATTGAAATTTAATTAATTAAATTAAAATTAATAAATAAAACTATTAAATAAACTAACTAAACAACAAATTATTTTAATGGGAGGGATGAATCTCTAGCACTACAATATCAAATTTTTAACATTTGGTATCAATCTTTTCTGGTTTAATTTTAAATCTCCTCTGTTTGTAGTGTCCAGTTTTTCTTTTCGAGATTGGCAACTGCACTAAAACTCCTTCACTCTAGGAAAACAATGAAAAATTTCCTAACGATTTTCCATAAGTCGGGACAAATAAGAGGTTTGACTTTTTAAAGCCAAAATTGCTGGTATCCGTTTCTAAGCTTTAAGATTTTCATCAGTGCTTATTAGTTCCTATTGTAATGTGACATTTTTTTTCAATATGACCGTATGAATTCATTGCCTACTGTGGTATTGCCATAGTTAAAGCATTCTCAAACCTGATTTCAAAATCTGAACAAAAAGCATTTAAATATTAAACGTAGGTTAAAACGTTCTAATAGATTGTCTGTGACAAATTGAGGAAATTTGGGACCTCCAGTATTATACTTCTTTAGCTTAAATCAGGAGAGAAAAGCTGAAGTGGCTCTTGTTTTAATAAAATTCATGGTGTCACCTTGTAAATGTAAATTAATCTCATTAAATATAGTAAATACATCTGTTAAATAGGTAAAATCTGGTTTACACTTAATTATAAATTTTCTTTTAAAATTAGTCACAATCTATTTTAATGAGAGCCAGTATCACATAGACCCCCACTTACACCTCGTGGACCCCCAAATTTTGGGCTGACATAGACCACTTTGGGAATCACTGATATAAGGTAATAAACTATAATTTTGCATTAATAACCATATTTTAAACTTCAACACATTAATCTTGAATTATTATTAGGTTTTATAAAATTTTTAATTTCGAAATCCATGATAAAATTATGATTGAACAACTAGAAATCTGTTTTACCACGGTAGTAAGAAAACATCTAAGCCACTGTGAAATACTAATCTTTATTGCGTGATGCATTGCAGAAGTTAAATATTAAAAAATAAATAATTCAAAATTTTCAAATGCTAGAATGAATATGAAGATTTAAAATAATTTTAAATAATATAAAATTTTCAAACGCCAAAACAAATGCGAGTATTTAAGATAATTTTCTGTTATTTATTTTTTATCTTAAAAATATTAGTATATTTATTTAGTACTCACTATTGTACTGCACAACGATTCTTGAATTAAATGATTCAAATAATAATCAAACAAAAACACTATTTTAATAATGTACAGTATATACAAATACATTGAACTTTTGACTAAATCCATTCAATTTCACTTATAAGATATAGACAACACTATACATCAGCTGTATGGCTGCAGATATACTGCTATTAGCATGTCGGTGACGCGAACCCACGAGATTTCACCCATCCAAAAAGTGTCTAAGGCGAACTGTGCATGCACCAGTCAGAGCATGTCGGTGACGCAAACCAATAACATTTTCCCCCACCAAAAAGTGCCCAACGCCGCTAAAGAAGTTTTCACTTCAAAAAGTACATAATAAATCTCTTTTCGTTCTCCTAGAAAAATCCTTTCATATACTTCTTTTTGGTACTGATTAGTTAGGTATATGTGCAGATACCTACTTAGTATATTTTTATTAGAAGAACATATCAGTACAATTATATATTTAGCTAAGCTAAGTAACAACATTATAAAAAATATAAATCTAAATAATATCTCATAAATATAAAATACTTGACATTTTCATCTAGCTTGAAGATGGATATGTATATTTGATGATCTAATGTTATATTATCAGTGTTTTGCACTTTTTGATTTATGTATCATAACGATTAAAATCAAGATTTCATCTTGATGTAAGTTCAAAAATGTTTCTTTTCGCGCATTTCAAATTTGCATATTAATATATACATAAAAAAAAATTTGTAAAACAGATTTTATTTTAAAATATAGGATAAGATCACAAAAAAAAAAGATATGAACATAAAAATTTAAACAGGAATCGCATGTGTTGCACAGCTAAGTAATCGAAAAAAATGCATACCCGCGGATATCCCGAGTTGCGCAAATTTTGCTACATCTACATTGTCTGTAGAAATTGCAGGATGCACAGCGAGAAGGTTATCTTTCAGGCATTGGGACAACATATAATGCTAGATTACTATGTTTAAATTTACAGATTTATGTGACAAAAACACCTATAGAATAAAGCTGAAATAAATGCATAAAATACAATGGCAGTGCCATATAAAAATTGCATTTTATTGAAAATATTTTTTTCTGCTTTTTAAACCCTAATTTTCTGTGATAAATCTTGAAACTCCTTGAAATTTCATTCAATTTTGTCATTCTGAAGTTCTATTTTTCATTTAAAATATTGATCCAGTTTTTATTTTTTAAAATACTATGTTCTATTACCTCTTTCTTTTCAATTCTTGTTTGAAAGTATGGTACAAGACACAAATAACATAGTAAGCAAAGGTTTTATTATAAGTATAAGTTTTTGATGCTTTTTAAATGAAATTTCAAAGTATTTTACTTGTAAACTTTCTTCTCAATCATAACATGGGATAAAGCATAACTCTATTTCACAGGGTTATCATTATTTTTTTTTAAACTATGTATTGGAATATAATAAGTGTATTATGTTATATTTAATTATGTCTAGCTAGAAAAATTAAATTTTTCTAGTGTTTCAAAATCACATTATCTTATTATTGTTCAATTGGAATTCTTTTGCAAAATCTATTAATTCATCCCATCCTTTTAAGAAAATTTGCCGTTGCCCTAAAAGCAGAAACTGAATTCATAATTGTCTAATTTGTTATTTATGAAATGAATATATATTGATCTTGTACAGTTTTAATATATTTATTTTCCTTCCAAGGTCACTATTGTATCAGAAAATTCTCAGTTATTTTACTGCATTAGTATTACTTCAAAACATTAAAATTGTAATTATCTTTAAACCACTGTTTATGTTTTGCCTTCACTTTGCTTTTGATATAATTTTAAATATAAAGTTTGTGAATTTTTAAAGAAAATATTATGCTTTAAAATGTCTAAAATTGTATAGAATTCTTGCATCAGAATGAAGAAAATTATGTAATACTGAGCAATGTAAATTCTATTGTATGAAATATTTCCATGCAGTTTACTTTCTATATTAATTATAGTAGATTATCAAAACTGAGGGGAATCTATCTGTAAAGCTAATCCAAATAAAATTTCAGATGCCTTTAGTAATGCTTTCCTTTGAATGTATACTGTACATTTTTCTAGTCTTGACATACATTTTACACACTGAAGTTTTTACTTGTATAATGTAATGGGGGGATGTATCTTCTATTTTTCAAAAGTCATTAGCACTAATTTGCTTATTGATTTCTCTCAAGTTAATTTTAATTATTGAAATTTTATTCAAAACTTGTCAGAAATTAAAATTTTCTTATTGATTTTTTTTTATTCTGAATCGTATTTATACAAATTCGTGTTTTTAATTATTTAGTTAAAATTATTTATTTCATTTAAATTATTTGAAGTATGTGTGTGAATTCTTAATGAGTGTTTTTAATTTGAAATTAAATTTCAATGGTATCTTACTTGAAAAATCACAATTGTTAACAGTTTCACAATTTTTTTTTATTTCTTGGCAATTTACTATCATACTGATGTAAAATTAATTTTCTTTAGTTTTACTATTTGTGTCAAAATGTATGAAATGTTTATTTCCAAAAGTCAATAATATATTCATTTTTAACTGTCACTTGTATTTTTATAATAATTTTGAAAATATATCATTGCTGTATTTCTTGAGTTTGAAAATTTTGATACGTTTGAATTTCTTTTCAGAAAACCTTGTTCGCTTCTAAAAGAATATATATGTCCAGTTGAAGGTATACAGTGATAGAGATCATTACAAAGGTATATTTGATCTTTTTTATTTTGGTGTACTTCCAGTGAAGGGGACTTTAGTTAAATTTTTATTTTGCGGGGGGAGGGGGCAAAATTGACACTTTTGAATTAATAATTGCATAAACTAGTATAATAAGCATTTACTTTTTAGAAGATTTTTTTTTTCTTAAAGTAATTTAAAATTATTTTATATATATAGGTACCTGAAAATGGAAAGTATTACTTTTCAATTGTATTTACTGTATGCATAATTAATTCACTTTCTCATTTCATCTTGAGAAGAAGAAAAAAATATCAGTTAATTTGAAACTAATGAATGGATTTATGAACTTGTTTTTTGAAGGAGAAATTGATGGAGCTATGTCATTTACGCAATTCTTTGCCTAAGTTAACTTTTTTTTTTCATGTTAAAGTTATTTATTGGATTTCTGAACTAATTCCAAGATTTTTTTTAATGGACTTCTTTCCTAGGGATAAAAGCAAGTTAAATTGTAGCTTTGGTACCCACAGCTGGAAGTATACCTCTTTGCTTTATTCTGAAAATTTCTTAAATATGCTTAGTATATTTCCTTTTTGTTTCAGCCACACATATAAAAAAAAATTAGTAAGGAAGACATAAGATAATTATTTGAACATGGAGTCTCAGAAAGATTTTAAGATCGGGGATTTGGTCTGGGCAAAGATGAAAAATGACAGTTTTTGGCCAGCGAAAATAGCAAGTCCTCCAACTGTAAAAGGAAAAGATTACACTGTCAAAGAAATACAAAAGAAAAAGTCCTCTATGCCTAGAAAAGCTCAACATTATGTCTGGTTTTTTGGAAGAGAAAAGTATGCCTGGATCTTGGATAAGAACATTGTTCCTCATTCTGAAGAAATGTTAAATGAAGTTACTAAAAAGAAAAGTACATCATACGTAAAAGCAATTGATGAAGTCATTGAAGCAAGTGGTTCAATTGTTTTAAATCGCAAACATGTGAAAAAGCCGAAGAACATGCAGAAGCCGTCTGGAAGGTCTGATGACTGTTCTGCTGGAACTTCCGGCACTTCTTCCCTTCAGATTTCATTTAGCAAGCCTATAGATGTCGAACCCGTGGATGTTAGCACTGCTGAAAAGGAAAAATATATGAAAATTGGATTTATCGGCTTAGGAATGTTGGGACGAAGGATGGTGAAAAATCTGTTAGAAGCGGGCCATAATGTCTCTGTGTGGAATCGAACACATGAGAAGTGCAAAGAATTTGTTGATGCAGGAGCCCATCAGTTCCCATCACCTGCTGAATTAGTTGTGAACTGTGACATTATATTTTGTCTCGTTTCTGGGCTAGAAGCAGTAAAATCCATAATCCTTGGAAATGGAGGTATTTTGCAGGGTCTTGAAGCATGCAAGATTGGTTTAAAAGCTTATGTGGAGTTTACATCTATTGATCCTGCTGCTTCTGAAGAAATCTGTAAAGCAATCACTAATAAAGGAGGAAAGTATCTTGCAGCTCCTATAAGTGGTCCATCATCTCTCCCAGTTGATAGAGTGCTGCGCATTGTAAGTGCAGGGGACGAGGAACTTTTTAACATGTGTAAAGATTACTTCAGTGTGATGTGCTATGACGATACACCAGTCTATATGGGTTCAAATTTTCATGAAATTGTAGGATTTAATATCTTCACTGGTGCCCTAATGCGTCAGTTCCATGAAAACATTATTGAATCAATTGTAACGGGTGAAGAAATCAACCTTATAGCGCACATGCAAGGAGATTTTTCTACCATGATCAATGATTTGCTGCAATTTGTGTTTTCAGATTCATTGTCTGATAGTGAATAATAAAATTCATGACTAATTAAAATATTTGTTCCTTATTTTTAAATACTTTTCTTTCATAGACATATAATGGGAAGGATATTTTTTTATTAATATATAAATTAGTTGGTTAAATTTTAATGTAAATATTTATTAAAACACATGAAAGTTAAAAAAAAGTTTTTTCACGCTAAATGTAGTTTCTGAAACATTCAGTCGGAGCGTCTAATTCCATGTAAGAAGTAAAGATATAGTGTTATTTCTATAAAAAGAAAAACTTCTTTTTGGATGTTTTGCTTTAAATAGTAATCAAGTTGTGAATGTAACTAATTGCAGGTGATGAATTGAATTTCTGAAAATATGACTCTTTCTGCCTTACATGACTGTAACACTGTCGATGTGCCTCAGGATATAGGCAAATAATTGGATAGGAAGTTCTGGCTTATAGCTCATTCTCTCATTTTGCCTTTATGAGGGCCTTCAAGTAGGATATTCTTTGACCACACTGGTTTTCTTCTAATAATTGCTGTATTTTTTTTTGTTTTTTTTTTTTTTGCTATACTTGGCTGACGGCAGTCTTGTCTTTGTCAACAAATTAACTAAATACTGTGTGGATATAGTATATTGCATTCAAAATTTGTGTGCTGTTTAGGTTGACATTGCATAAGGCTGTCTTCGGTTAATGTCAAAGAGGGCCCAAATTCGGAACGTTTTTTAAGATATAAAAGAAATGAAAAATTAAAATAAGACATTCTGGCTTCACTATCCCTCAGAGAGCAGCATTTTTTTTTTTATCATACATCCTATTTCTGACAGATGATTAATTTTTTCTAGTATAAAATGTTTGGCCTTTTTTACTCCTATACTGTAATGTTGAATGGGCTATGCCTTTACATATTAAAACAAAACTAGTATTCATGGAATATTTGAAATTTTTAAAAACACTATATTATCAGATTTATGAGTTTTAGTATTGCTAATTTCCGAGGAAATTGAGGCAATTTTTTTGTCAGAAAATGTGCCTGGCATTTAGTTCACACTGTTGTACTTCTACCAAAGACACCCTTAATAGAATTAACTATTTGCGAAGTCAATCGTTTTATGCATATTGTCTTAAAATGATAGTATGAATTATTGCTGTTAATGTAACTTGGCCCTAAATTCAATTGAATCTTGCAAATCCTTTTTGGACATGGCTTCAGTTATCAGTTTGTGTTGCTTTATGGGACTCCGTTACAGTATTGCCAACAGCCCATTCAGTAGCATTGAATCATTAAAAAAATTCACCAATAGTTGGGGAAGAGAGGTTAAATTGAAAAGAAACCTTGCTTAAAAACTGTTAAGAATTTCTCTCTACACAGGATTTTTTACCATCAATTCTGCATTCTAGATAGATTTTGTCACCATTTGCTAAAGTTTCATGGAAGTGTGCTGGTGAAAAGCTCAATTTCTGTATTTGCCATAATGGAGATATTTTATCTGTACCATTGTAAAAAACTTAAGCATTCTCACATTATGCATAGCAATATAGTGTCTTATAGTTAATTTGGGATCTAAGTTATATTTACCTTGGTCCTTTTTGACTTCGGGTTATTTTACTTCTGTTCAACTTCACGAATGTAATGTTTTTCGTGTAGTCTTTAATGATTTACACATTTTTTCTATTCAAGATACAATTCAAGGATTATCTTAACATATATTGGAAGTATACATACATTATTTCTCACATTAGAAATTACTGTTGAAGAAGGGTCAAAGAAAAGTTACTATGGAAAATGTTTTAATTTTTTTTATTATTTATTGTCTTCACTATATTATTTTTAAAGGTTTTTAGAATCATTAAGAAATTTTTATTTTCTGGAAAGTGTTATTTTTTTGTAAACATTGTTTCTATTATACTCTCTGATTATTCACATCCTATTTGCAAACTGGAGAGGGTGTTAGTCTTATAGATGGTAGCTTAAAACTACAGTTTATTTTAATATTGGATCTACATGAAAGCTGGTGTTGACAATTTTGTATTTTAATCCTGTTCGAGTGATAACATATCTCAACAAGTGATCCTTTGTTTTAAATACTTTCTGTAAAGTCTATGTTCATGCAAGATTTACATGCCTTATTATTTAATTTGTTAAAAATAATTTATAAATTCTTTTTTAAATGTTTTAATTGATTTAATTTAACTAATTAATTTCCCTTGCTTCATTTTTTTTACATGAAGATTGTTTTACTTAATTAACCTTTTAAACGCTGCACTATGATTGAAAGGAAACATAAACTAAATTTTGATAAAAATCAATTTAAAATTGAAACATAAAATATATAAAAGAAAATAAATTTGAAAAAAAAATTTAAGATTTTTAGCATGTTTCAAAAATGGAATATTAGCGGGTACCATTTAATTTTTGCACATGCTTTTTTAAGAGTGCGACCAATGTCATTTTAATTCAAAAATTAGTTATCATATATATTTTTACGAAGTAGTTTCTTAACCAGAGGTGTCATTAAACATTTCCCAATGGGGTTTCATCATCCCCCCCCCCCGTCATAGGGGGAAGATATCCGACAAACAATTGAAATGGGCCTTAAAAATCTAATAATTTAAATGGGGGAATAGAACTAAAAGTATGTGTGTGGAAAGAGAAAAATTTATCACACAATTTTTCCCTGCAGAGTTTTTTAAATCTTCCCCGTTGGGGTGGGGGGCAGGTTCCTCGATGGGCGTCCCCTGTTGGCGCCACATCTGAAGTAAACTTTTAAATATAATTCCAAAATGAAACAAAAGTTGAAAATATAATTTATAAACAGAAATTTATACATTTCAGAAAATTGTTAAAGATAATGACTTATGTTAAATGTTAACATGGTTTTGTTGTTATGCCAATAGATGGCGCCTGTATCTCTCATTTGTAATTATAGTTTTTCTTGTGTAACTTCTAGCTTTTTAGCCACCTTGTGTATAGGTTGTAATTTAAGTCTGTGATAATTCTCGTATTAAAACTTAAACAGGTTATGGGTAGCAGCACAAGCTTTGAGTATCAAAGATTATTAGTCTTTTACGATAGAAAAGGCTGAAAGAACTTTATTTCTTGGAAGCGGCAATTGGGCAGGAAGATAGCGTAATCGCGCCGCCATTTTGAAGATTTCGAGGAAGCAACAGAAAATGACCATTGTTGTTTAGCCTAGAAATATTAATACAAATTATTTAAGAAACTTTCAAATCTAGATTTCTAGAAAGGAAATAAGTATGGATTTCAGTCGTCATATTAAGCCTTTGACCGGAGAAACACATTGGCCGATGTGGAAACGGAAGATACGAGACCTACTCGATTACCACGAAGGAGCGATCGAGATTATAGATGGCAAGCTGAAAAGGCCAGAATCCATAGATGCTGATGCTCCAGAATCTGTAAGAAAACAGTATAAAGAACGTTGCGATTTGTACAGAAAAGCAAATAGTTATGCAAAATCAATGATGGCAAGTACTGTCACTGATGCTGTGTATCAGAAGATTATGTTAATGTCAAAGAATAGAGCCCAAATTCGGAAAGTTTTTTAAGATATAAAATAAATGAAAAATTAAAATATGACATTCTGGCTTCACTATCCTTCAGAGAGCAGCATTTTTTTTTATCATACATCCTATTTCTGACAGATGATTCATTTTTTCTGGTATAAAATGTTTGGCCTTTTCTACTCATATACCATAATGTTGAATGGGCTATTCCTTTACATATTAAAACAAAACAATGTACTTATGGAATATTTTGAAATTTTTAAAAACACTATATTATCAGATTTATGAGTTTTAGTATTGCTAATTTGCGTGGAAATTGAGGCAATTTTTTTGTCAGAAAATGTGCCTGGCATTTAGAGTTCACACTGTTGTACTTCTACTAAAGACACCCTTAATAGAATTGACTATTTGCGAAGTCAATGGTTTATGCATATTGTCTTAAAATGATAGTATGAATTATTGCTGTTAATGTAACTTGGTCCTAAATTCAATTGAATCTTGCAAATCCTTTTTGGACATGGCTTCAGTTATCAGTTTGTGTTGCTTTATGGGACTCCGTTACAGTATTGCCAACTGCCCATTCAGTAGCATTGAATCATTAAAAAAATTCACCAATAGTTGGGGAAGAGAGGTTAAATTGAAAAGAAACCTTGCTTAAAAACTGTTAAGAATTTCTCTCTACACAGGATTTTTTACCATCAATTCTGCATTCTAGATAGATTTTGTCACCATTTGCTAAAGTTTCATGGAAGTGTGCTGGTGAAAAGCTCAATTTCTGTATTTGTCATAATGGAGATATTTTAGCTGTACCATTGTAAAATATTTAAGCATTCTCACATTATGCATAGCAATATAGTGTCTTATAGTTAATTTGGGATCTTAAGTTATATTTACCTTGGTCCTTTTTGACTTTGGGTTATTTTACTTCTGTTCAACTTCACGAATATAATATTTTTCGTTTAGTCTTTAATGATTTACACATTTTTTTCTATTCAAGATACAATTCAAGGATTATCTTAACATATATTAGAAGTACATACGTTATTGCTCCTACTAGAAATTACTGTTGAAGAAGGATAAAAAAAAAGTTTACTATGGAAAATGTTTTAACTTTTTTTTTATTATTATTTACTGTCTTCATTATATTATTTTTAAAGGTTTTAATAATCATATATATATAAAGAAATTTTTATTTTCTGGAAAGTTATTTTTCTATAAACATTCTCTTTTGTACTTTCTGATTATTCACATCCTATTTGCAAACTAGAGAGGATGTTTGTCTTATAGATGGTAGCTTAAAACTACAGTTTATTTTAATATTAGATCTACATGAAAGTTAGTGTTGACAATTTTGTATTTAAATCTTGTTCGAGTGATGACATATCTCAACAAGTAATCCTTTGTTTTATTTTTGTTTGAAATCTTTTCTGTAAAGAGTATGTTCATGCAACATTTACATGGTTTATTATTTAATTTGCTAAAAATAATTTATAAATTCTTTTTTAATTGATTTAATTAAACTAATTTCCCTTGGGTGCTTCGTTTTTTTTTTTTTTACATTAAAATTGTTTTACTTAATTAAACTTACATCTAAAAAAATATTTAGTATAGATGTGCCCCGAAACTAACGGTTTACGAATAGCTACTCTGCCGTGGATGTTCGCAGCATGCGACTCTCGTTGAATAGTTTTCACGGATACGGGGTTTAGAAGGTGGTTGTTCATCTCGGACGTTATCTGCGGCAGTGTAGTCTTGCGATTTCGGGCGACGATCCTCTTCAACACCCGTCTATCACGGTCCTTCAACTTTCGCCCACTGTTGTGCTTCGCAGAAGACACCTTACCCGGGTTTGTGTAGGCTGTCATAACCCTTGACAAAGAGGTCCTTGAAATACCCACAAGGTTGGCTGTTCTGGACACGGAGGCTCCAGCGAGGCGAGCTCCAATTACCATACCTCTTTTCACGTCAGAGAGGTCGCACATAATCCCGCTAAGCTGGGAACAGAATTTTCTCAAGCAACTTTCACACTGTAAAATACTTGACTCATAACTTCCTTTTCGTCGCCACTAGGTGTCACACTGTTGCGACACGTGGCAGCTGTTTATTAGGTGGTTGAAGTACGACTCATTTTTAAATGAGTGTTCCTATTATTTTGTCCTATACCTGTATCTATCCCCTGTGAACTATGATTCATTTACGAAAATGTGTTATGATGAGTAAGCAAAAATAAATAAAATAGACAGAAGAGAAACAGTTCAAGGCTGTTTGCAAAACATTCATTATAATTTTTGAGTTCTGTGCAATGTTTTTTATTTATGGAATCATTTGGTTTTCTTTTGAATATAAATCAGACATTTGTTTGGTCTAAGTAGAACTTTTTCTTTTGAGTATGTGATTTGTTTTCCTTCTTAATTAATGTATCAGTTATTTCAAAAGTGTTTTCAGATCATTTTGATGATATATTTTATTTTTATCTAAAACTTTGATATAGCATTTTTACTTTAATTTTTTTTTATTGAAAGTGATATGAACGAATATATTTTATTTTTGTGATTCATGAAATTTTTTCGAATTGCATTCTGTAAGATATTTTCATGTGGCATAATACTGTATCATTTTTAATTCATAACATTTGGTTAAATTTAATTTCAATTTAAAATAAATTTGTGATTAAATTTTAGTGACATTTCACTATGGCCTATTTAGCAAAAGGTCGCAGGCAGGACCTACTCGAACTGGCGGAAACGCTAGGTGTATCAGTAGATGACACTTTTAAAGTTCTTGACATAAAAGACGTTATAATAGAAAGTCAGGGTTGTGATGCAGATTTTACAAAGGAATGTTTGAATCGAATTATTAGTGATAGAAAAGAGCTCGAATTGCGGGCTGAAAGGGAAAAGGAAAATCAACGTATATTTGAATTACAAAAACTTCAGATTACAACTAATATTTCTACAACTGCAGATTCTGCGCTTATGCCTTCTTCTGCAGACTCCAATATGCCAATATTGGAACTCCACAAGTTACTTCCATTTTTTGACCCCAAAACAACTGATGTCACAATTTTTCTCGACCTCTTCGAAAAACAATTAACATTTTTAAAAGTACCGGTTCCACAGTGGGTGGTGTACCTCGTTGGTCTTTTACCAACTGAAGTTTCAAATTTAATTGCAAAAGAATCTGCTGTTGATGCTCAAGACTATTATAAATGTAGGATATCCCATAGAACTTTCTCTTTTTTTGTAAAAGGTTAGATCACCCCTTTGCAGAGGACGGCAATGTTAGTCAAAAAAGCATTCCATAGCAACGCCATCTAGCGTGCTTATTAAAAAGCTGTCTCGTTTTGGTTTCGTCAGAGGCCCTCTAACTAGTAAGCATCGTATCAGCGCGTCCGCGCTTCTTCGCCACAACTGGCGGTAAGTCCCCTGCATCTCACATAATGAGTTTCATTTAATCTTTAACGTCCTCCTAAAAGGAATTATCTATTCTTCCTATATAAATGTTCCTATATTTTTAAAGGCCTGCATGTGTCTTAATTTCCGTTTTGTAAAATATTCCCCGTGTAAATACTCTCCTATAGTTCATAATAAATTATTTAGTTTCTTTAATCTATATTGTCTAATCTATTTCTCAAAGTTAACCCGTACATCATAAAAAAACCCTAGACAAGACACCCCGCCAAATAAAAACCCCGCAATCTGAAGAATCTAACTTTTTCGGAAGATTTCGGTTAGATTCCCACATAAAGTCAAACAAATTCTTCTAAAGCGCTTTAAAGTAAGTGCAGAGAAATTTCGGCAGATGTTTTCCCGGCACACCAAAGATCCTGTACAAACCTGGCGTGACTTCTACTTTGACTTGCAAACATATTTTGATGGGTGGCTCAAAGAGTCAAACGTTACCATGCTTGAAGAATTGAAAGATTTGATTGTGGCAGACCAAATTAAAAAGAAAACCCCTCAAGATTATAAAGATCATTTTTTAGACCAGTGGTGTAATTGGAACAATCCTCTACAACTTATTGATAAGCTAGATTCGTATGAAGAAGCTAAAAACATGCGAAATAAAAATAACAATAAGAACTTCAGTTGAAAACAAAAAGAATTGAAATCCAATCCCTGGAGAAGTAACTACACACGAAATCCTAAGTTGGTGTCTCATGAACATTCTCGGTCAGGTTTCCCCAGTCAAAGTAGGCGGGAAACCGGGGCTCCCAGTAACAGTAGGCGGAATCCCCCATTTCCAATGACAGAATGCCTGAAACGAAAATCGTAGATACAAAAGAAGACAGACCTGTATCTTGTTACGGATGTGGTTCTCCCGGAATCATTCGATCAAGATGCCGCACTTGCAACCCAGTTCGACAAAAAGATGATGCCTTGTCATCAAGTCTAAATCAATCACATTTTTACAGTTTCCCTCCAGTGAAAATAACCCTATTAGTATTATTCAAATATCCGTTTGTGATACAAAAGCAGCATTTTGTGCTGATACTGGTGCTATTCATTCAGTGGCTGGAGAAAAATTATACCATCTTCTTAAGCAAAAGGGATTAAATTTTAATGAGAAAACAATGCAGATGACTTTAGCGGTTGGTCGTACTCAAACCTCAGAAATGCTGACAACTTCTGTAGACATTACTATTCAAGGAAAAGTCATTCCGACGGAACTAATAGTTTTGAAAAACGCTAGAGGTAACAGAACACTTCTGGGTGTAGACTTTTTAACAGCTGCAGGGATCGTCTTAGATCTTCAAAGAAAACACCGGTATTTCACTGAAACTTCCCACAGAAAATATAATTTTGTGAAAGCGCCTCCTAACAACAATGCTCTTCTCACTGTTGATCCTGAACCTCATCTTTGTCAACTTCGGGAAAATGAAGGTACTCACCTTTCACTTCAGCAACGGGAGGAAATAAATAAAATATTGGAAAAATATGAAGAATGCTTTCAACCAGGGGGTTCAACCTACACCATTTATTGAACATCGTATAAATACAAGAGACCATCTTCCAGTAGCAGTGCCACCTTATTGGATGAATCCTTCCAAGAAGGAATTATTAAAACATGAAATTGATAGACTTCTCTCAGAAGGCATAATAGAAGAATGTGAATCCCCTTATGCTTCCCCAGGGGTACTAATACCGAAACCAAATGGAACATTCCGCCTCTGCATTGATTACAGAAAGTTGAATGAAATTACAGTCGCAGATACCTATCCAATTCCCAGAATGGATGGCTTGTTACATCAAGCAAAACTTACTCCCTTCATGTCTACACTTGATCTGCGAGCAGGATATCATCAAGCTAAAGTGCATGTTGAAGATCAAGGCAAGGCAGCATTTATATGTCATTTTGGCACATATCGTTACTTACGAATGCCATATGGTTTGCGCAACGCACCTGATACGTTTCAAAGACTAATGAACCGTTTTTGTAATGGTTTGGAAGACATTTTAGCACTACCTTATCTAGATGATATAATTGTTTTGTCAGAAACTTTTGAAAAACACATGTTTGATCTTAAAGCTATTTTTGAAACACTCTTACTTTTCAAACTTAAAGCAAATAGATAAAAATGCCATTTTGTCTCTTCTCGAGTTAAATGTCTTGGATTTTGGATTACAAAAAGGAATAGAAGTTGATCCAGAAAAAGTAGCCTCTGTACTGAACATTCCACCCCCTAAAAATGTCAAAGAACTACAATCTTTCCTGCAAACTTGTTCTTGGTTTAGAAGATATATTCCAGATTTTTCAAGGATTTCACGTCCACTAAGTTATCTTACAAAGAAGAAAGTCCAGTGGCAATGGGGATTTGACCAACAAAATGCATTTCAAAACCTTAAAAACTGTCTTACAACACCTCCTGTGTAAAAGCAAGCAGATGGTACTCAGCCATATATTATTCGAACAGACGCAAGCAATCACGCCCTTGGAGCAGTTTTACTTCAAGGAGAAGGATCTGATGTGAACATCCTATAGAATACGCTAGGCGACTGTTAACTTCAGCAGAGCGCAACTATTCTACCACAGAGAGGGAAGCCCTTACTGTGGTATGGGCTTTTAAAGAAATTTCGTGGTTATATTGAAGGAAGAGAGAAATAACCGTGGCATCCGACCACGAACCTTTGAAATGACTTCTAAACCTCAAGTCTCCCACCGGACGACTTGCAAGATGGGCACTTTAAATCCAGTCTTTCAATCTGAAAGTACAGTATATTCCTGGTAAAGCAAATGTCTTTGTAGACATGTTATCCCGCCCAGTTACTCAAGAAGAAGAATCCTTTTGCAAAGCCAATAATATCACGATAGCTTGTGGTGGCTGGGTCCTATTTTGGACCCCGCTCACTCCGCCCGGCGCGTCTCTAAGTGTGGGAGGAAACATATCACCAACAAAAGCCATAATACAATTATATTTATTCAGGACTGACAAACACTTAAACAATCACAAGTTTAATTATAAGTAGAAACCTAGGAGTGATTCCCTAATACGTCGATTAATTCTAACACTCAATTCTAATATTCAATTGTAAGTAAACCCGTCTACCAGAATGGACAAGGAGACGAACACTTGCTAACCTCAGATCGGTACTGAATCTATTTTCTTCAATTATCAATCTAACAATTTAGTCTTATAATTTATATCTATCAAACGCGTGCTAAGTTCGTGAAGTAATTCACCGACGATACTTACGTGACAGCTTGGCTACTCCTTCTCTCTTACATTTAAAAAATCTATAGACTTTATATAGTCAAACTAATTAACATATGGCTATCTCGTGTTTTTCCTGAAAAGGCTGTGAAATAGTATAAATGCTAGCCCCAAAGTTTCCCAAGAGGATTAGTACTGAAATCCCGCGAATAGCCCGTCACAAGCTGATATGCCAACACGAAGTTGTAAGGACATGCGCGAGGCGCAGCTTAAAGATGACAATTTTAAAAAAAGTCGACAGTTTTGAATCCCCTTTCAAAACTGAAGAATATGCAAACTGGACTGAACGTGGATTTTTGATGAATCAAGGTGTTTTATATCGTTATGTTCCTGATGCTGATTCCGCATAAGCTCGGTTAGTCATTCCAACTTCTGAACATGAGTTGATAATGCAAAGACATCATAATGATCCGAGGGCTGGACATTATGGAGAAGAAGGAACATTCCAGAAAATCGCAAGACGTTATTATTAGACAGGCATGAAGAAGTACATATCCGATTTTATTAAGAAATATCCAGAATGTGCTCGTTTTAAGGCTACAAACCAAAAGCCTGCTGGTTTGCTTAGAACTCCAGTCTACTCACAGAGATTTGAAGTCATTGCTATTGATTTATTTGGGCCATTGCCTCAAACTGATAGGTAAACAATGAATATTCATTGTCGAGGATTGTGCTACAAGGTGGGTTGAGTTATTTACCCTTTCTCAACCCAGTGCCCGTCATTGTGTGCTACAACTCTCATAGAAGAAGTGTTCATGCGTCATGGCATAACAAGACGAATTATCAGTGACAACAAACCACAAGTTTGTCAGTGCTGTTATACGACAGATTTGCTTTACTTTAAATATAAGTCAAAACTTAATACCAGTTTATTCACCACAATCTAATACAGTAGAGCGAAAAAACAGAGACATTAAACCCCGACTTACAATACTTGTTGGAGACGATCATTCTAATTGGTATTCCAAACTCCCAGTCATTCATTTTGCAATGAATACAACTGTCTGTGGCACTACAGGTCACACTCCTGCTTACCTACTATTTGGGAGAGAGCTACGAACTTTAGATGATGTGGTACAAGATTTCGAAAGCGTCGTTCACAATGACAACTTCGTTGCCGAAATAACACCTTATTTAAAACGATTTGCAACTATTACCGAAGGCATACGAGAAAGAATAGAAACAAAACACAAGATTAACGAAAAAGGCATTATGACAAAAATCGTCGTCCAGTCTATTATTCTCCTGGAGATAAAGTTTGGGTAACTTTACATCCCATCAGCAATGCAAAGAACAAGAAAACTTCCAAGTCCATGCCAAAGCTTGACGGTCCATATTTAATTCTCACCCAAAAGTCACCCACCTCTTATGTTATCGCAAGTCTTGCTAATCCATCTGAACCGATAGCTACTTAAAATACTTCTGCTTTAACACCTTTTAAAGACATGGACACTTCTCCTGTAGCTCCATTTCGAAAAAGAGGCCGCCTACAAAAAGTTGCGTCCACATTGCATACATAAAATAAACATATTCCAAGTCCGTCAACTGCTTCAACAGCCATTCCCAGCAAAAACATCCATCCCTCAACAAGAGCTATTATTACAACAGCTCATTCTGCTTCTGTCCCTCGCCGGGACGTCGTCGGATCCATAGGGGGAGATTGTATATAACCCAACTCCTCATATATTGACAGCAGAAAGACTCACGCCCTCTAGCGGCTTGAACTATCTCCAGTGATGGCCAAGCTTCCGAACTGTACAGACGTATGAGCATGCGCTCCGATCCCTTTTAATTGTAATCATTTCTCTAGTTATGTATATTATTATTTGTTTTGTCCAATAAATGTGTTTAATTTAATAGTGGACTTAGTTAAAAACCCATTCCCCGCGTGTCTCTTTATTGCATTGGGTCACACGTCTTATAATTTGACGCCCTACGTGTAATAAGTTTTAGAAGCTTGGCCGTTGCTCGGTATCAATTTTCAGGTTAGCTTATCTTCCATTCTCACCCACAGAAAGTTTGGATTAATCTTCAACTGAAGAGCAAGTAAATCTTTTTATCTCGAATTTTATTGCAAATATTATACCTTATATAATGCTATTAATATTGCATGCCCAAATGCAAATTGGATGTAATATCCTAAAGAAATGCTCAGTCAAAGTAAATTTCTTAAATATTTATTGTTCTGCTTTAGAAATGCATTTTTTGTATGATTTATCAGAATCATTTACTGTTTTCTGTCATAGAAAACTTTATTGAATTAAATTAACGAACGTCCTCTTCTAATTCAAATGCTGAAGTGAAAACACGAAACAAAATATTTCTTTATTCTCTTTTCTTTACATGATTACAATTTTTGTTTAAAATTATTAATGCTATAAAACTTTTTTTTGTTTTATTATGTGCTATTTTGAATAAAATATTCATTTATGTGTATAATTTTTAGTATAAAATGTGCATTACTTTTTAAAAGATTAATCCTCATTTTTCTCTCTGTCAGTTAATAATATTTGGTGGTTAATAAAAAGAATATATCTATCCCCTGTAAACTATGATTCATTTATGAAAATGTGTTATGCTGAGTAAGCAAAAATAAATAAAATAGGCAGAAGAGAAACAGTTCAAGGTTGTTTGCGAAACATTCATTATAATTCTTGAGTTCTGTGCAATGTTTATTTATGGAATCATTTGGTTTTCTTTTTGAATATAAATCAGACATTTGTTTGGTCTAAGTAGAACTTTTACTTTTGAGTATGTGAATTTTTTTTTTTTTTTGCTTCGTAATTGATGTATCAGTTATTTCAAAAGTGTTTTAGATCATTTTGAGGATATATTTTATTTTTATCTAAAACTTTGATATAGCATTTTTACTTTGATTTTTTTAATTGAAAGTGATATGAACGAATATATTTTATTTTTGTGATTCATGAAATTTTTTCGAATTGCATTCTGTAAGATATTATTTTCATGTGGCATAATACTGTATTATTTTTAATTCATAACATTTGGTTAAATTTAATTTAAAGTTCAAAAAAATTTGTGATTAATTTTTATATGTATAATTATTATCTGTTTTGTCCAATAAATGTTTTTAATTAAATAGTGGACTTTGTTAAAAACCCTATTCCCCGCGTGTCTCTTGATTACATTGGGTCACACGTCTTATAATTTGACGCCCAACGTTCCATAATTTTGATTTGACTAATTTTTTGTGTAGTTTATATACAATATACAGTTCTACAGTTCATGTTATAATTTATGTTTTCACTCAGAATTGTCGTCATTAACAAGAAAATGATTTTTTAAATTTATGTTAAGATGTTATCAATTTAGCAAGGTAGGACCTTTTTATTTTATTTACTCATTATCACCTAGGGACATCCTGCGATGACATCGAATGATTAATATCAGTGTCTTCAGACATCCTCCTCCAGCAGTTAAGCTAAATCACCTTGGCTTAAGATATTGAAATTATTATTAATCATGCCAATTTTATATACAAACTAGCTGAAATTCCTTTTCTTCGCATAGGTTAAATTTAAAAAACATAAATTCATCTATTATATCAATTATAATATTTTTTAGTTAGAGTAAAACCCTGTATAAAAAGTAGTATAACCAAAAATTAAAAATATTTTTTTCAAATGAATGTTCACACTATAAATAATTTTAAACAGATTGCAATTTGCCCTCTAAGTAAATGATAGTTTAACAAAAACAAATATTTCAATGTAAGGGAAAATTAGCAAGCTAAAGAGTAAATAAATATGAATGAATGCAAATATAAATAAAATTTATTGCAGAAAAATAATAGCAGTAGTAAGTTTCTGATATTTGAACTATGGGTTGAATAACCTGCAGTTGATGAACCGAAAGAAAAAATTAATTACGATAAACTGATTCACTAAATGCTATCATAAATAAGAAATATTAAGAAGCCTTTAAATGAAAGAAAAATTAAATTAGCATTGCACCCATATCTCATATGACATCTCTGTAACACATCTGATATAGAGTATATTAGATGTAACTCGATACTAAAAGAATTTAATTAGTATGAACTAAAATCAAAATCTACCTAAAACAGGTCCCCATTAAAATAGTCTAGAACCAACAGCAGTACTGATTGAAACAAATAATAAACCATATTGCTAAAAAAAAAAGTTCTTGAAATAATAATTATTTGCAATATTTCTATTAAAAATTATAATTTGATTACAAACTGCAAAGGAATGTACATGCAATGATAAATAACTATAGTGATAATTGAAATATATATACATCATGTATGGACAGTATGATAACATAAAATATGCATATGATCTCCAAGGAAATATATGAGTAACAGATTATCAGAAGCAGCATTAAGCATGAGATTTAAAATCATTTCAACACTGAATTTTATAGAAATCCAGAGGGAAATATGAGAAAATCTTTTCAAGGTGCATCCTTTTTCAGTGCAAACATTTTTACGACCCCAAATGGTACAGTTTTCTGATTTGCAAGATTGCCAGAAGCAAAGTTTAGTCATGATGAAAAATCCGGTCAAAATGGAATTCAAAAGAAAATCTGAGAATATTATTTCAAGGTGCACCTTGTGACGCTTGATTCAATAATGGTAGCGTGTTTGTGAAATATAATAATTTAGTTTAATTGTCACAGCTATTATTTACATTAATATGCAAGTTTTCACTATGAGATGATTTTAGTGTCCAAAATAATTTTGTGAGGGAGGGATCTTGTTGATGTCCGTTCCATGCGAAGTTTCCGCTGTTCTCCCCCTCCACGGTTGACCGACGTCCGCGCGTCCCCTTTCACCCCCCCACATCCGGCGGTGGAGAAATGCTTCCCCTCGGGTCAAAGGTTGCAGGGGCTAATTAAGACACGTCCGTCGCAGTATATTAGCGACTGCAGGTGTTTTTGCACGTGTGGTCATCATTCTTCTAAAAACTGACCCGGCCGTGGGAAGCAAGTCCCAGATGTCTCAAGGGGGGGACGCACATATGTCACAGCTTTTCCTCCCCTCTTTCAGACTTTTCTTAAAGAAAAGTTCAGGGTCGATGATGGTAACCGAGGTGACTGACCTTTGGAGTTGTCGGACACACAGGGAAAATATTCCTTTGAATAAGTGCTGTCATATTTCTGAGTTGTAATTAAATCTAATAAACTTACAATTATATTCGAAATGCTTACCGCGAGTGAGTGTTCTTGCAAGGGAACTTACACAAATGCTAATCACGAAAGAATAATCATTACCAATATAAGAAGTTTTCATATTATTAAAATTTTAAACACTCATACACAGTACTTATTAAAATCATAATAAAAAACATGTTGCTATAATATGCTTAAGGTACCATCTTACACATAAAACATTCTTCCCAATATTCTCATTAACGGGTAATACTAATGAATAATAAGACAGATCCATAATAAACCCAAGGTAGAACACATATTAAGCAATTCAATATTATTACATTCCATGTGTGGATCCTTTTAACATACATATCCATTCAAAATTAATTTCAGTATTAGTAAGAAACATTATTTACCGACAATTACTAATCATTAGCAAATACACATGATTGACACCATTTATTAACTATTTACAATTAACAATATTCCACAACTAATAATCACGACAAACAAACATGACTATCAATTCCTAATCATCGATCGCTGATCTGCTGAGACTATCTGCATTTTTATGACTTTTACCCGATCGATGTACAATTCTAAAAATTATATGGTTGCAATGCCAAAGCCCATCGCATTAATCTAGGGTTAGAACTAACGTTTTTATTTAACCATACTAAAGGGTTGTGGTCGGTCATAACTAAAAATGAATTTCCATCTAAATAATAATGTAACCTTTTAATTGCGAACACAATACTAGCACATTCCTTCTCGGTCGTATAATAACGTTTCTCAACATCTGAAAATTTTTTACTCAGATAAAGGATTAGATGCTCCTCTCCTTGGTCATTTAATTGAGTTAACACCACCCCCATGCCATAATCAGAGGCGTCTGTTTGAACGATAAACTCCCGCTCAAAATTTGGCGAGTACAAGACAGTTAGCTTCTTTTTTAAATCTCGGAATGCATTTTCACAGTCGGTTGTCCAATTAACCTCCCCGCGTCTTGCCTTCCTCTTTAACGCGTCTGTCAAAGGTGAAGCTATTACCGAGAACTGATTTATATATCTACTGTAGTACCCCGCTAAACCAAGGAACGCTCGTATATGTGTTTTTGTACGAGGGGTAGGGAACTCAAGAACAGACTGAACTTTGACCTCGGAAGGAGCGCGGAACCCCTGACCCACCACATGACCTAAGAATTTGACATTCTGTTGTGCAAACTTACATTTCGAGGGTTTTATTGTTAATTGGGATCTCCTGATTCTTTGCAAGACTATTTCCACATGTTTAAGATGTGACTCCCACGTATCCGAAAAGATAGCGATATCGTCTAGATAAGGGACAATGAAATGCTCTAGACCATTTAGTAATCCTGCCATGAGTTTACTAAAAAATATGGGGCATTCTTTAATCCGAAACTCATTCTTAGGGGTCTGTAAGTACCAAAACTAGTACAAAAAGCTACGTATCGTTGTGCAGTTTTACTCAGAGGAATTTGCCAATATCCTTTAGATAAATCTAAAATGGTAATAAATTTAGCGGAGGAGACCTGTTCTACGCGTTCTTCGATGTTGGGTAGAGGAAAGTACTCCGTTCTAATAATTCCATTTAATTTCCGATAATCGACACAAGGTCGAGGATCCTTGCCAGGTACCTCAACTAAAATCATAGGGGACATATAATCCGATTCTCCTACCTCAATGATTCCTAATTTTAACATTCGATTAATTTCGTTTTTTAAAATTTCATTTTGTCGGTGCGACATTCGGTACGGCTTCGTTCTAATTGGCTTATCATTAACCAACTGGATCTCGTGTACAACCAGATTAGTTAAACCGGGATCGTTTGAGAAACATTTAGAATGTTTATTTAGTAATTCGCGCAGCTGATTGATTTGTGTGTCTTGGAGACATTTGTCTAACTCGCTAGCCTGGATGACATCCTCGAAATCATAAACGATGGAATTGTTTTCTAAATATGGGATTTATAAATCCTGGTCTGCAAGAGATTGGTGTGCTTCATCGGTAATTACTAAGTTAACATGTTCCGGCCTTTTATAATACGGTTTTAGCATATTTATATGATAGATTTGAGAGGTTTCTCGTCTGCCGGGAATTTCTACCAAATAGTTCGTTTCGGAAATTTTATTTAAAACCGTCCCAGGACCTATCCACTGTACTGCTAATTTATTCGCTCGAGATGTAGCCAAAACAAGTACTAAATCTCCATCCTTAAATTCGCGTTTTACTGCATTTTTATCATACCAAGTTTTCCTCTTAATTTGCATCTCTTCCATTTTATCTATAGCTACCTCCTGACACCTTTTTATTCTATTAATTAACTTAAACACATATTCAGTGACGAGATCCTTTTCTTCTTCCGGTTCCATCCAATGTTCCATTACTAATGTTTCTGGAGTCCGCAAATTTTTCCCATACACCAACTCTGACGGTGTATATACACTACACCTGTGCTCTCGTGAGTTACAGTTCGCAACGCTAAAAGAATAGACGGAAGATGTTTGTCCCATTCGGAGCCTGCCTCTAAACATAAGACTCGCAAGAGTCGTTTCAATGTTCGATGAAATCGCTCAAGGATGATACACAGAACTATGCCGGACAAGTATTCCGAATCTTTCAAAAAACTCGGTAGTCAGAGCACTAGTAAAGGAAGTACCCTGGTCACATTGTATTTCCCGTGGAAAACCCATACGACTAAAGATATTTAACAGAGCATCTGTAACACTAACCAAACTGATATCAGCCACTGGGAAAGCTTCAGGGAATTTTGATGACATGCATATGGCCGTAATAAGATATCGATTCCCATTAGATGTGATTGGGAGAGGCCCACATGCATCAATATTTAGCTTAGTAAAAACCTCCTGAATTACCGGGACCAATTTTAGTGGAGCTTTCTTTTTCTCATTTGGCTTCCCAGCCCTCTGACACTGATCGCAAGTTTTTACGTACGCTTCTATATCCTTATAACAATTCGGCCAATAAAAATATCGGTTTAACTTGTCTTTAGTTTTCGTAACCCCCAGATGTGCAGAGGTTCCTTCATGACACAACGATTTAATTTGCTCACGGAACCTTTCTGGCACTACTATTAATTTAGCCACATTACCTAACTTATCCTCGCGTTTTTTGACGAGTAACCCGTTTTCTAGAGAATAAGCCTTATTTATTGCCTGCACCTGACTGACTGCCTGTGCGTACAATGATTTGATATCCTCGCTATTTTTTTGAGCTTCAATTAACTCATCTCGAGTAACTTTTAGCAGCTCTAACTCCGGAACATATTCCTGCAGTTCAGGGATTCAAATTTGATCCTCTGCCTCCGGAGAAACAATTATAGCCTCATCATCCCCTTTCCTATCGCTACAGCTATTTAACTCTATTTCTTTTTTAGTCGCTGTGGTTTGAGACCTTGTCTGAACAGCATTGACTACCTCAACTGAAAGAAAATCATAGCCTAAATTTTCTTTTATTAGTTCGGCCGTTTTGTTTCCGAGCAAATACCGACCGTGTTGATTTAAATGATTACCACAAACTGCTGCTTTAGTTTGCACCGTTCCGAAGTTTCCGGAAATTTCCACGACCGCCAAGGGTAAGCAAACCAATTCTGAGCTTAACGGTTGTTTTACCCAGACCTTTTCACCGGAGAAGGAAGAAGAATTAATGTATTTAGCACACACCAAATCTATTGTTGCCCCCGTATCCCTAAGTATATCTATTTCTTGACCATTCACAGAGCCCTTTGTTACATATGAACCAAGAAAATCGGAGTTCCCATTTCCTTCAATATTATTGAGAGACTCCGTTGCTTTATTCCTATTTAATTTCGGGCATGCCGCCTTTATATGTCCGGGCAGGTTGCAATGGAAACATTTTTGTATCACCAGTCTTTCGAGGCGTGGGTTCGAATCCCACCGCTGCCAACACTTTCGTTAATGCTGTGACGTTTGATTCAATAATGGTAGCGTGTTTGAAATATAATAATTTAGTTTAATTGTCACAGCTATTATTTACATTAATATACAAGTTTTCACTATGAGATGATTTTAGAGTCCAAAATAATTTTGTGAGGGAGGGATCTTGTTGATGTCCGTTCCATGCGAAGTTTCCGCTGTTCTCCCCCTCCGCGGTTGACCGACGTCCGCGCGTCCCCTTTCACCCTCCCACATCCGGTGGTGGTGAAATGCTTCCCCTCGGGTCAAAGGTTGCAGGGGCTAATTAAGACACGTCCGTCGCAGTATATTAGCGACTGCTGGTGTTTTTCCACGTGTGGTCATCATTCTTCTAAAAACTGACCCGGCCGTGGGAAGCAAGTCCAAGATGTCTCAAGGGGGGGGGGACGCAGATACGTCACAACCTTATCTTAGTTTCAGCAAATAGCTTTTTGTTAAAAAAAAATTCTGATTTTTTTTTCCATTTGAAACAAGTAGAGTTCTTATCGGTCATAGGGACTATAAGGCAAAAAACAGTGGCATGCAAAAAAATATGGTACATTCTGGTTTCTCTCGTAAATAGAAGGCATTTTCTTCACAATATTACCAACATGTTAATAGCAATTAGTTTGAATTTAGTGTTATTTTCTTTCTGTTATACTTTAAGCAATATTTCTACATTGAAGAAAATATTGAATATGCACAAGAAGGAAGAATCCATAGTTTTCCCTAAGAAATGTTTTTTTTCTGTGAATAAATGAAAATGACAAAATTCTGGTGAGGAGTAAAAGTGTAGTTTCATTGATATTGTAAAAAAAAACCTTTGATATTTGTGTCAAGAATAGGTAATCATGATATAAGATTTTGTTTACAAAAAGCCTCGCAACTTATCGTTCGGCTGAAAAACACACTTTTGGGTCTTTGTATCCCATAATTACTGTACCTACTATGCTACGCAAAAAAAAGGATAACTCAGAAAAATAAAACTGTAACACTGAAATATTAATTATAATATTAAGTTAAATTAAAAGGTTAACATTGAAAAAGTAACCCTAATTTTTATAAAATTGCCATAAACAGTTTTGAACAACAATAAAAAACACATAACAGAAATTCTTAAATACTTAAAATTGAAAAAGAAACAAATAAATATAAAAGTAACTTTACATATATAGTACAGAAATTATAATATTAATTCAAACCAAAAAGCTACTTTATAAAGATACATTAAGATTTGATTTTGACGAAACTACAATAAACAGCTCAGAACCAAAAAAAATTATGTCGAAAATGTCTTACGTAAATAGAAATTTTAACTTAAAATCACAATATTGACAATCTGTTAATCTCAATTAGTTTGAATTGAGTGTCTTTTTAGTTACATTTTTCTATTTTTTTGTTACAATGCATAACCATGGAATATTTTAATAAAGGAAAAGGGTACGCATGTATTGGCATCGACGCAGCAAAATTTGCACCACAATATCAAAATAACATATTCTTTATGTGTATTATATGGAAAAAAAATCAAATTTTGGTGATAAAAGAGCCACTTTGGCTGCGGTGACTGTAATATGTAAGTACAGGAAACGCAGTACCCTTTTTCTTTTTCAATGGAAGGAAACGTAGGAACTTAGATTTTATTAAACAATGGCAATGCTCAAAATAACTCGCCAAGTTGGCAACTCTGGATTCACATGTATTGTACGCGTTGAAATGGCAACCATGTGATTTGTTTCATGTAATGTCTCTGATAGAATCCAATAATACGTAAGAACCAGAATTTCATAGGAAACTTTTTTCGTACTTATGTATTATTGCAACAATTGCCAACTCTGTTAATAACTCGTCAAGTTGGCAACTGCTATTTCCTATGTGTTGTCCGCGCTGAATTGGAAACCATGTCCTTCGTTTGATATAATGCCATCATTAGGTTGCGATAATACATAAATACTTACTTTTTGAACAAATGGTCATGCGAAGCAGTTGGAAGTAGGCAAGAAGTAACGCTGAAGTGTACTGATATTCAGGTGATGACTTAGTTTTACGCTATACATATTAATAGCCTGGGTGTTGTGATATCAGCATCAGATGGACTGTAGCCTAATTACAACCGTAGATTGATAGTATCACTAATGTTCAGTTTAACAAAAAGAAAACATGTCAGAAAATCTCATACATACATAAACATTTGTATTAGCCTTCATATTCTTACGTATTAGCATCACCACAGCCAAATTGGTACTAAGCAAATCACGTTATATCCACCAAAATGACTGATTTTTTTTCGTATAAAAACACGTAAGAATATTTGTTGATTTGATATCACGGAGCAATTCGCGCGTGGCGCTAATTTGGCTGTGATAGCGCTAATATGTATCATAAATTCCAACTTAATTAACGATATTGGCAATTTGATAATACCAATTAGTTTGAATGAAGTGCCATTTTCTATGGTACTTACATATTATCAAAACCAATTGGCGACATTAAATGAAATGAAGCACATGGTTGCCAATTAAGCACATACAACACATGAAATTGAAGTTGCCAATTTGGCGAGTTATTAATTAAGTTGTAGATTGTTGCAATAATACGTCAGTACCTATTCTTTTTGCTGTAATCTAAATTTTTGTACTGTTTTGCTACAACGATGAAACATGGAATTTGCCGATAAAGGAAAAAAGCAATAACCTTTTTTTGGAACTTGCGTATTATTGCAAAAATCGCCAACTCTATTAATAACTCACCAAGTTGGCAACCCCGATTTCTTATGCATTCATGTCCATAAATTAAGGATAATTCAGAATCACACAGAAATTGAACTCTAAAATAAAAATTTCACCTGTAGAATTATCACACACATCTTGAAGAAGGATATGCAAATTATATAGGAAACCACAGATGGCGTAGATAGTACGTCACAATGACGAGAGTGTAAGAGGGGTATATAAGGAATGGTGGCAAAGAAGTAAAATTGTTCACAAGCGCTTTAAAAGCCTTTCAGTGCAATAACCGCATAGTTTTGGCACAAATTAAGCATTTGAACGATTTTTTACGTGGTAGATTTATCGGAGGACTGGAATGTGGAAGTACCCAGCTCGAAGTATCCGAGGAACTTGGAATCGCCCAGAGTGTCATCTCCAGGCTTTGGCAACGATTCCAAGATGATGGTAATGTGAGTAGATGTTACAGCACAGGTCGCCCCCCGAGTTACAACGCCGAATGAGGACCGGTATTTGACAGTTACTACCAAAAGAAACAGACGGAGCACAACATCAGACCTACTTGTCAGCTCTCTTCAGCTACCGGTACGACAGTTTCAAGGCAGACCGTGTGCAGACGCTTAGGGCAAATTGGTCTATATGCTCGTAGGCCTGCCACATGTGTTCCCCTTACCACAACTCACTGTCGCCTGCGATTAACCTGGAGTAGAGAGCATGCATTGTGGACACCGCAACAGTGGTCTTGTGTGATGTTTTCCGACGAGTCCAGGTTTAGTTTACAGTCTGATTCTCAACGGACTTTCATATGGAGAGCGCCAGGTACCCGTTACCACCAAAAGAGAACACCATTGAACGATACCGTTACGGTGGTGCAGGATGGTTCGTTTCGGGAGGAATTATTCTTGGTTCCAAGAACTGACCTGCATGTTCAGAGTGTAACGATGACTGGCCACATCTATCAGGATGTCATTCTGGAGAACATGTACGTTTGTTTCGGGGCGCCATGGGTGCTTAATTTCTGTTTATGGATGACAACGCCCGTCCTCACCGTGCAAACATTGTAGACGAATGCCTTCAACCGGAAGATATCACCCGTATGGATTGGCCAGCATACTCACTGGACTTGAATCCAATAGAGCATGTGTGGGATATGCTTGGCCGACGAATTGCAGCCCGTCAACCCCCTCCCACCTGTCTACCGGAACTTCGGAGGGCATTGCTTGATGAGTGGTGTAATATTCCCCAGGATCAGATTGATAATTTGATACTCAGCATGCTTAGGCGTTGTAAGGCCTGTATTGCATCGTCCGGGAGACATACTCCGTATTAACCATCATACTAACCATGTTATACTGTTTTTTGTAAATAGGTTCTTTTTTGAAATTTGTTCCAGGGAGTAAAAATCGAATTTTTATTAATTATGTCAAACATATAGCATCTTTTTTGCTCTTTACATTTTGTTTAATAAATAGACTTTACAAATAAGTCAAATTTGTTTTGCTTCTGTCTCTTTCTTTGCCTGAACTTCATTAGCCTTAATTTATATATATATGGACACGAGTGTATGTCGTACGCGCTGAATTGGCAGCCAGGTGCTTCATTTCATATAGTGTTCTTAATATGTTGAGATAATGAGTAAGTACCTCCCCCCCCCCTTTTTTTTTTTCCTTTTCAACGAAAGGAAATGTCATAGGAACTGCTTTTTTTCCACCAAATGGTCACGCTTTTCGGATAGAAGTAGGCAAGATGTACTGCTAAAGTGTTCTGATATTCAGGAGCGTACCTTCTGTGTTGCTATATCAACTTCAGATTAATTGTAGCCCAAGTAAAACCGTAGATTGATACCACCAACATTCATATTTGCGAGAATAGAGAAAAGCAACCTTAAATCCATATTCCTTACAACTGTTTAGTACCAAAATATGTACAAATATTTTTGCATTTTTGACTCTTTAAAAATAACAAAATTAATAAACGAAATGGAGTAAGCAAAAATTTCTCAGATACAGCAAAAAAGGTTTAAGTAGTGTAATCACGCTTTCTTTGATGCTCATAGAACAACGAACATTAATCATTGGCATAAAATGAAATACAACATTTTATGAAAGTAAATATCTTTAAAAGTAGCCAGCATAATAAAAATAGTAGCTTTAACATTAGAGTTGCAAGATGGGTAACTGTTCCGTTACGCAATCAACATGCATTTTTACGAACCACAAAAGTATATAAGAAAATAGTCTTGAAGAAAACTACACCGATAGATAAATTTAATGCTGTAGCTAGGCTTTAGTATCACCCACTCACGTTGGCAAGCTACAATCAATCTGATGCTCATATCATGACACAGACGGTTGTTGGTGACTAAGTTAAGCTTAGAACTAAATCATCGCCTGAGTATCAGTATATCTTGCCCACTTCCATCCGTATAGCATGGCTATTTGCTCTGAAAAATTACATCCTTCTGGTTTGAAATTTCAGAAAAGGAAAAAATACACTTCATATAATATATGACATCAAATTTCAAATGTAAATACATCTATATTGCCAAAATGAAAAACTAAGGAAAAACTTTTTTTATGAACATTTATTCGAAAAACAAATGTAATTCCAACACAAAAAGTTTAAAAACCGAATAAATACAACCATAAATAAATATATTTACATCAAAATGTGCTAAAATCCCCCAAAAAACTGCTCGAAACATTAATTTTCGCAAAGTTAAGACTTGAGACGGCTGATGACGTCATATCACAATTTAGTTAAAAAATCGCGTAAACATTGAATTTTAAAAAATTCCAAGTCTAATTTCGGAAAAAAAACTATTCGAGGTTAATAGCATAATGACCTATAGCTTCTACATGCCAAGTTTTTCACTTGTCGGTTGCTTAATTTGGCCATAATAGCAGAAACACACAAACCCAACCTCACTTTTATTAGTATAGATTGATGGTTTAATTTTATATCGTTCATGATTGTATGTTCCAATTGGGTTTAACGTGTCATCCAAACATTTCAATAGGTATTTAAATTGATTCATCTTATTTTATTGGAGGTAGATGTAACATGAATGAATCAAAAATATTAAATTTTCTTTCCATGTTTTTTTACTTTAAAGGACATTTTTTTTGTACGTACCAATAATTAAATTTTAGAAGTTTCGCTTTACATAGGCTAAAACACCTGGCCTTTTCAATGTTGGGGTTGCGGGGGGTGTACGTTACGCCACTGCACCTGTACTTATGGGGGTCTATGATAAACTTGAAAGTTGTGAGAGAAGTCTGTAGCAAAAACTATGTAGCATAATAGCATGAAAATTGAGTAATGGCAGAATTAAATTATGGGACTTTTATCTAGTTAAAAATGAGTTTCAAAAACCACCCCTAAAAGACGTCGTGCAATGTAAACTATTCGCATATAAAAATGCCAAGACCACAGTAATCTTGTGCGTGCCGAAACCCACGGGATATGAAGAATGTTGACGAAAGGTGACGTTGACTATGCGGGAACGTGCTTTACTAGTGAAATTGTTTTAAGAATACCACTTTCACGAAAAATCAAACAGGTTGCTGATCTGTGTTTGTTTTTCACTTCAAAATTATCAACATCCCAATCATGTTGAAACAACCTATTTTATTAGGAGGTTTTTCTCTTGGAAGACATGAGGGATAGTTGAAAATGAGTATCATTTATAAAATAGACGCTACTTCAGCTCAGTTCAGAATAGTTAACACATTCTCGTTACTCCTTTGTTATTACTAACCGTTACAGTCACAAATAGAAAGAAAATATATCTTACAGATCGAACCCGTATGACATCGGAAGCAAAATTTATAGATTTACTTGCTTGATCGATAGAATTTCCCACTAAATTTTTAATAAATTGTTCTTAAATAATTGAATTTCTTAGCGCAATTGGTACTGACAAGCCCATACAGAAAAGTCCGCTGGGTCACATGTGGGCCGGATGTCGGTATCGCTGTTCTATACGGATGACGTCAGGAAATCTAACTGACGAATCTATTCTCGGCGAATATCCTCATTTTCCAGAAATTCACCGACCAGATGTGTAACTCACATTGTCATCCTTTGAAATAAAATCAGGGCCAACTACACCCATGAAAAGACGAACATAGTGCTTAAAGGCCTCATCCGTATGTCTCACACCAGTCACAGTTCCTCTTTTAAAGTCATGGAGACATATAAAAGCATGGCGAGAATATATGGAGAGAACCAGGAATCCGCTACCTGCTCTCCAATGTCTGAGAACTCGACCATTACGTTAGCGGAGACTTGATGGTCAAGCAGGCATCACGTTGGATGGCCACACCCACCTCTATGTCTTTGCAAGAGGCACTGTGACTGAAACTGAGTATTAACACACAAAACACAATCATTTCACACTAAATACAAATATAAAGCTTAGAATACCTAACTTTTATCTTGAATTACAAATTTTATTTACATTTTTTCCATTTACATAAATAATTATGAAATCTATCGTTTATGATAGATTTGAAATCATGATACTGCACATAACCAAACATCGCAATCTGGACAGTAGAGAGAGAGAGAGAATCTTGTTTCTCTTCTTATCTTCTTCCTTTTACTATCTGTCTTGAACAGCAAATAATACACTTAGTGTTAGATTAGTTTTCTTCTCTGTTGAGGGAATGTAGTCAACAAAGTGTCTTTCGGACAAGCGTGAACGAGGGGGGGGGGCTCTCAGAAAAAGGACATCCTCTTTTTCTAGAAAATTTCACCAAATATAGTACTTTTTAACTATTCGAAACATTAAAAAGCACATGTGAAATAATTCGAGAAAGACCGATTCTACAGTGTAATTTACCAAAGTACCCGAGCAACCCTCGGGTGGAGCCAGAATGGTACGTTTTACCTGCCCGAGCTCAGCAAAGGAAGAGCAGAAATGGGGTTAAGGTCCATTAGATTCTTAGCTAGTTTTAAAATGTTTGCGGTTTGTACAAAGTATAATAAATGTGAAGCCAGTCTTCACCATCTGCTTAATTGTGTTGCCTCGATGAAAGATAAACGGTTCAAAAGACCAGATGTAGTCCTGGGGATGCTGAAGGCAAACAAACTTATGAATCTAATCTGATTCACATTAAAAGAAGAAAAACAGATTTTTTTCCAACTCCGCGAATTTTATACTACTTCACTTGATGATCGCGTGCCACTTTTTCGTACCTTCAGTGGCGTAGCTACCAATGGGCCAGAGTCTAGCCCAGGGATGGTCAACCTTTTCGGGAAGAGTGCCACTATCTGATAAAAAAAATTAGGCGTACCAGTTCTAAATTTTCCAACAAACAAAATAATATGAAAAGGTGAAAAAATGTTTCTTATCGGCTTATTATAGAATTTTTACGCAAATAGTACACTTTTATGCAAGGCTAAGCAGTAGAAATTCAAAAATAACATAATAAATGAGACAAAAGTACACAAACTTAAGTTTTATTGTTAATAAACTTTTTACAGGTTCACAAATTAGTTAGGTTAGCTAAAAAAATAAATAACTTGGGCAGGGACGTCTTAAGGCATGGGTCAACTGGGCCCAGGGCCTCGGCTACAATGGGAGCCTCGTCTCGCTCTCGACTTAGTCTTAAGAAGATCATATTTCGAATAATTTCAACGGTCAGATGTTATTTTTGGTTTTATTTTCCGAAAAACTGGGAATTTTGAACGATCTTTCAACTGATGTTCCTCGACCATGTATAGGTCTAGGATTACCACCATATATCATCATTACTCATACAATCAAAAAGCGGCAGTTGGTTGAGCTGGTTTGTACGATTGCAAGTCATGCACATTAATTTGTTTAGTGTTATTGTGTGTACGAGTATTTGGCAACGTATGCTATGTACTGTCTACTTTTGAGAATCATAGATGGGGCCTCCATTTATGTATGGACCCAGGGCCTCAAGAAGTCTTAAGACGTCCTTGGACTTGGGACATCTAGTTCTAAATAATTATTAAACAGTCAGTATACTTTTTTAATGTAACTTGAATTTGTTGTCTTTCTTTTTTACCTAACTTAACTGTATTAAGAGTAATACACAAAGATGCTGACAAAATTATGCTGTTTTAGGTGTATATCATCAAATTTTGGAGTTATACTTTGATTTTATTATATTCATAACAGAAAACATTTGTTCTAAAATATGTTGATCCAAACTATAACAATATCTGACAACCATATCAAGTAAATTTGGAAATTGCTTGCTCGTACAACTTTTCAAAATTCAACATAATTCGGATTCCTTGCAGTTCAAATAAGTTCCTTATATGTGTTTTTAGGTGTAGTATGGTGCTATAGGTCAATATTTCCAATTTAGGTTTCAGGTGGGTAACAATAAATGTCGTGTCGGGAAATTATAAAAAAAAAAATGTATGAAAATATCAGTATTTTTTTAATGGTTTTCATCTTGAAAATCACCATACCTTGCCTTGAATGAATCCTGTAAAATGGATAATAAACTTTTTAAACTATCATATTTCGAGGCATTATTAACTTTGGTTGATAGTTACTGCATTTATAGTCAGTGCCGGATCGTGACCTTTGGGGGCCCTGGGCTAACAATACCTGGGGCCTCCTAAATAATTAAAAAATTGTCATTTTTAAGAAAGATTTTGTGGGAGCAAATTTAAGATATATGAAACTTAAGGGCTTTTTTATTTTAAACAATTTAAATACATTATAATAAATAACATAATTTACAAAAAAAAAAAATATTTTCTACACTTTTGTGCTGCCAATATTTTTATTTGCTCATCACATTTTAAGTCTTTAGTGAGATAAGTATTAATACAAAGTGGTCATAAATAAGTAAGTGTAGTATTTATCATTGTCCTATACAGTAGAACATCGTTTATTCGAACGTTTATTATCCGGAGCGTCAAATATCCGTACCAAAGTCCGGATACGTTTTCAGACAGTGCAATGCTCAACAGTTGTTTCGCAGAAGGATAAAAGTGACGGGAAAACCCAAGGTGGGGATATCTGTGGAATTTCATTTGTGTGATTTGGTAAACATCTGCATGGTATATTAGGTCAGTTTGTTTCCAAGTGAGGGGTGTATACGTGGTCTTTTGTTGAGTTTTGTTGATGTAGAAACCTGGATGGAATGCAATGCAGAAGACTGTGGATTTCAAATGCTAAATAATGACGCGATTTTGACTTCCGTGCAAGAAGAATCCGACCCTGTCGACTCCGAAACAGATGAAGACGAGGACAAGAACAACGAAAGTAGCAAGGGTTCATTACATGCTCTGATCAGCTATGGAGTGGTACGAACAACAACCAGAGTACTGCCTTACTCAACTACTGCTGCTCAAGAGAATCAAAGACCTTGCAGCGAAAACACGAAGGTGTACAAAGGTACAGCGAAAAATAAGTGATTATTTTCCACACTTAATTTAAAATTGCGACATTTTGCACTTATTCTGCTTTTCTTCAAGCACATTTCCCGCATGTGATGATTTTCAATATTCATATAGTGTCCAGTTTCATATATTGCATGGATCGCATTCGGTTTTTGATTATCCGAACAATCGCGTACCCGAACGGTGTCCGGTCCCAATTGATTCGGATAAGCGACTTTTACTGTATTTCTATATAGGACATTTTAGAGAATGCACGCTCCGCTTCACTAGTAATAGGGAGCAGTGGCGCTCACAAGGGGGGATGTCCTGGGGGTCCGTACACCCCCAAAGCCCTTGAGTTTTTTTCTTCGATTGATGATAATCCTATTTTTATATAACGTAAAATTTAATGAAGTACTTGTAATGAAAAATTTAGTTTTTTTAATTAATGCTAATTATTAATTCAATAATTTATTTTTTACTGTTTTTGTTAACAAAACGGACAAAATGAGACGAATCAATAGGTGTTGACTTGAGGTATGATACGAGTTGGGGAACTTTCGACCATGGACTCCCTCCCCCTTGAAAAATTTTTGTGAGCGCTACTGATAGGGAGCGTTATAAAAATCTTTAAAATGGTAACAAATTTGGAAAAACATCAACAAGTTTCTTTTCAGAAATTAAATTTAAAATATCATTACATGTATAGGATAGCTCATTTTGTTTTAGATAAGTTTTGAGTTGAACGCCTTCATTTACTAAATGTTGGTCTACGCCACCTTAAAAATAATCAATAATAGCGCGTACTCTCTTCAGGTGGACGTTGTCCTTACTTTGATCTTGCAAATCCATCAAAAATTTTATAATTTCTCACTATATATTCTGCATACATTTGACTTCTATTAAAATCAAGGATTAGCTTATCTAACGCAACAATAAGCGTGTCCCTTTTAAATTTTTCTGTATCATACACAGCTTTTTCTGTCGATTTATCTGGAAATTTTGAAAAACCCCGTCTCTTGTTCACATCACTATATTCTGTTTCTACACCAGGACTTAAATTTTTGGCTGCGTCTTGATACTCCTTTAGTTTTTTTATCTGATTCATCTACATTGCTTATATAAATGTTTTTAATAATTAACTAATTTCCTTCACAGTGAGTGAATATTAACGCCGCACTTTTCAGCTACACGAGGGCTTTTGGCGACAGACCTCGTAATTTTGAGCCATGGTCAAGTGACGAGGACGACACTTCAGCTGGAACCCCCTCTCCTAACTACCACACCAACGGGAAGACGTTTGAGCTCTCAACAGATTTAATGTGCATCTCTCCCCTACACGGCGGGTCTTTAGTGGTATTGGGCTTGAACTCATGACATGCCAGCCACGATCCGATACCTTGACCACTAGGCTACCGCAGCCACTATTTTCTTCACAGATGTCCAAACCAGGAATTTGTAATTTTTTATCAACTGAAAATTAAATCTTTCAAAAATTTCTTCCTAAAATATAATTAAAATGGCAATTTCGAGTTTTGTTAATTTATTTAAAAAAATTACTGCGTTTTTTCGGAAATCAATTTTTTTTATTTTCATTATCACTAAATGTTTTAAGAATATTTATGTTATTACTATAATTATCTTTTAAGGCTTTAACAGCATCGTAGTGACAAGACCATCTGGTCTGACTTAAACTTTTTAAGGTAAATTTCAGTTTAATTTCACGATTTAGAAGTTCCCACCTACGGGTTGAAGCAGAAAAGAAACCATATTATTGCACTAAACCAAAGAAGTTCACTATTTCAGTTGCAACCTTAACTGATTCTGCGCCAACCACACTAAGAGAATGTGCAGCACACGGCACATAATTAGCGAATTTTTCTTTTATTTAGAAGAGCTTGCACACCATTAAATCGACCAGACGTATTGGCAGCGTTGTCAAACGTCTGTCCCCTACAATTATCCAATAGCAGTCCATTTGTTTCTAAAAATTCTTGTAGATAATGAAATAAGTATAATCCAGTGTGTCTACTAATCTTTATTAATGAGACACATCTTTCATACACTTTTCCCCGTAAACAATATCGTAGTACAATAGCAAATTCGACATTGTGGGACAAATTTGGAGTTGAATCCATCACAATGGAATAGTACTTTGAGTCAACGTTATTTGTTTGAGTTGTAATTGTTTTAATGATTTGCTTGCCCATGATCTCGATTATTTTCTAATACATTGTTTTGATAAGTACGATATTAACGATTTTAGTCATAATTCTCACAGTTCAATATGTTCACGAAAGAATGGGTCGAACTCCCTGCTTCAATTCCAGGCACCCATAAAATTACCCTTATGAGGAGAACCAAAAACTTCCTCCGTACCTCTAAATGCTAAACCTCTCATAGCCAAATACTGTACTGTTTCTAACTTCCTTCAATTCCGAAATTGCACCCCACACTTTTACCCCAATGACATTAATTTTCTCGTTCATCATTTTATTCTTATATTAAGAATTATTTTTTTACTTTTTAGTTCGATTCAGTATAAAAGCGTGTTCTTTAGTTTTTTTAAATTATAATTTATTTTTCATTTTTTAGTTCGATTTACAATAAAAGCGTGTTTTTTAGTTTTTTAAACTGTTATTTTTTCATTGTTGAATTTATCCTTGAGTTTGATATTTGGAGCCAGAATTACGTGGCTGCTGGAATAAGTCTTGCTCTTCAATGGATTTTAATTGAAGGGTCTGAAGTGTATTTATTCTCTCTGTTTACGGGGCCTCGGGTGAGTCCCGTATCGTTATATTAGATTCCGTCTCAAAAGAACAGGTCAAACAAATAAAATGGAAGGTAAGAAGAAAAAAGATCGAATTAAAAAAAAATTTGATGTACCACATGTTTTTATAACGGACTAAAAAGTATAAAATTCCTCCTTTTCGTTTTTTTTCTTTCTTTTTTCACATTTTAATGCATTACCATCCACTTCTGAGATATGGTCCAAATTTCAAGTTTCTAACTCATCGGTAAGTCACACAGTTTAAAATCAATTACAAAATTCCACCCGGACAAACATAAAAGAAAGCGAGTTATTAAAAACATGGTAATATTAAGTGTCAATCGAATTCTCACCTTTTAAACATATTGCCATAATGTTAATTCGTATCATCGCTTCTAAACGTATTGCTTTGTAAAAATAAAACAAAATATTTAGCAGTTAGAACATAAATTATTTTTTTCACATCACGAGCCTATTTTTTTATTTTCATTTTCAGAAAAATGTTTACATTATAGTAGGAAATTCATAATACACACCCACTCTCCACTTTCTCACATACAGAACACTTTTTTTTTGTTTTATTTTTATAAACCACAGTGTATTAATTAAAAACACTCGCTGTAGGAATACACCTTTAACTTTTAGTCACTAAATCTGGAATTAGTCGCCAAATCTGGAAATGGTATATCGAATTAGTCGCCAGATCTGAAAATTGTACGTGCAATAAGTTGCCAAATCTGGAAGTAATATATTTAATTGTCGCCAAAACTGATATCGTGATTCCTGACGATCCTGATGAGGACAATGGGACAGAAATATGAAATTATTGTATTGTCATCGGGCCTTGACAAGTGTGCAAAATTTCGAATTAATCTGACCTTTTTAAGTGGGTGAAAATCGAGTTCCAAGATTCCGTTACATGCAAGTGAAACTTATAAAAGCGTGTTAAAAAGATGAGGGTTTCAGTGACTGCAGCGCTTCCATAATAAGCTTTACGGTAGAACTTGTCCTTTAGGTTGTGTGTGTGGCAAAGAGCAAGCTGAAAATATTATAGATACCATATTTATCAGAATGGCAACGGTGGAAAAACGTCACCACTTGCGCAAAAAAAGTGAATAAATGGCACGGTAAGTTACTCCTTGTTCAATTCAATTAATAATACCGTAGAAATATAATTGTAAGCAATGAATTTATTCACACATGGAATATCTGTATTTTTTTATGCAAGATTAAATGAAAAACAATTCAGTGCTCAAAAAATATTGGTGTTTTAGATTTCAGTTTTAAACAACATAATTTATGAATAATATGATTGTTACTTCACAATTGTTTTCAGAAAGCAAATGAAACTTGAAAATATATATAAGACATATCAGGAAGAGCAATCATTATAAAGTCATTATTCAATTTCTGTCTTTCAAGAAAAATAATTTCGGTATAACATTATTTCATTTCTATGTATAATTCAGTTTAAAGTATGGTATTATATATAATTGCTCATGTTTGGAATAACTTTCATACAATCCTTCCGCAGTGATTTAAAAGGAGAAAGGCTGAAAATTGACATAATTAGATTATGTGTGAGGTATTGCAGAATTAGCCCAAAAAGTAATTTCCCTCCACCAAAAAGTGCCCAACCAAAGTTAAAGAAGTTTTCACTTCAAAAAGTACATAATAAATCTTTTTTCGTTCTCCTAGAAAAATCCTTTCATAAACTTCTTTTTGGTACTGATTAGTTAGGTATATGTACAAATACCTACTTATAGTATGTTTTTATTAGAAGAACATATCAGTACAATTATATATTTAGCTAAGCTAAGTAACAACATTATAAAAAATATAAATCTAAATAATATCTCATAAATATAAAATACTTGACATTTTCATCTAGCTTGAAGATGGATATGTATATTTGATGATCTAATGTTATATTATCAGTGTTTTGCACTTTTTGATTTATGTATCATAACGATTAAAATCAAGATTTCATTTTGATGTAAGTTCAAAAATGTTTTTTTTCGCGCATTTCAAATTTGCATATTAATATATACATAAAAAAAAATTTGTAAAACAGATTTTATTTTAAAATATAGGATAAGATCACAAAAAAAAAAAGATATGAACATAAAAATTTAAACAGGAACCACATGTGTTGCACAGCTAAGTAATCGAAAAAAATGCATACCCGCGGATATCCCGAGTTGCGCAAATTTTGCTACATCTACATTGTCTGTAGAAATTGCAGGATGCACAGCGAGAAGGTTATCTTTCAGGCATTGGGACAACATATAATGCTAGATTACTATGTTTAAATTTACAGATTTATGTGACAAAAACACCTATAGAATAAAGCTGAAATAAATGCATAAAATACAATGGCAGTGCCAAATAAAAATTGCATTTTATTGAAAATATTTTTTCTGCTTTTTAAACCCTAATTTTCTGTGATAAATCTTGAAACTCCTTGAAATTTCATTCAATTTTGTCATTCTGAAGTTCTATTTTTCATTTAAAATATTGATCCAGTTTTTATTTTTTAAAATACTATGTTCTATTACCTCTTTCTTTTCAATTCTTGTTTGAAAGTATGGTACAAGACACAAATAACATAGTAAGCAAAGGTTTTATTATAAGTATAAGTTTTTGATGCTTTTTAAATGAAATTTCAAAGTATTTTACTTGTAAACTTTCTTCTCAATCATAACATGGGATAAAGCATAACTCTATTTCACAGGGTTATCATTATTTTTTTTAAAACTATGTATTGGAATGTAATAAGTGTATTATGTTATATTTAATTATGTCTAGCTAGAAAAATTAAATTTTTCTAGTGTTTCAAAATCACATTATCTTATTATTGTTCAATTGGAATTCTTTTGCAAAATCTATTAATTCATCCCATCCTTTTAAGAAAATTTGCCGTTGCCCTAAAAGCAGAAACTGAATTCATAATTGTCTAATTTGTTATTTATGAAATGAATATATATTGATCTTGTACAGTTTTAATATATTTATTTTCCTTCCAAGGTCACTATTGTATCAGAAAATTCTCAGTTATTTTACTGCATTACTATTACTTCAAAACATTAAAATTGTAATTATCTTTAAACGACTGTTTATGTTTTGCTGTCACTTTGCTTTTGATATAATTTTAAATATAAAGTTTGGAATTTTTAAAGAAAATATTATGCTTTAAAATGTCTAAAATTGTATAGAATTCTTGCATCAGAATGAAGAAAATTATGTAATACTGAGCAATGTAAATTCTATTGTATGAAACATTTCCATGCAGTTTATTTTCTATATTTATTATAGTAGATCATCAAAACTGAGGGAAATCAATCTGTAAAGCTAATCCAAATAAAATTTAAAATTTCAGATGCCTTTAGTAATGCTTTCCTTTGAATGTTTACATACATTTTACACACTGAAGTTTTTACTTGTATAATGTAATGGGGGGATGTATCTTCTATTTTTCAAAAGTCATTAGCACTAATTTGCTTATTGATTTCTCTCAAGTTAATTTTAATTATTGAAATTTTATTCAAAACTTGTCAGAAATTAAAATTTTCTTATTGATTTTTTTTTATTCTGAATCGTATTTATACAAATTCGTGTTTTTAATTATTTAGTTAAAATTATTTATTTCATTTAAATTATTTGAAGTATGTGTGTGAATTCTTAATGAGTGTTTTTAAGTTGAAATTAAATTTCAATGGTATCTTACTTGAAAAATCACAATTGTTAACAGTTTCACAATTTTTTTTTATTTCTTGGCAATTTACTATCATACTGATGTAAAATTAATTTTCTTTAGTTTTACTATTTGTGTCAAAATGTATGAAATGTTTATTTCCAAAAGTCAATAATATATTCATTTTTAACTGTCACTTGTATTTTTATAATAATTTTGAAAATATATCATTGCTGTATTTCTTGAGTTTGAAAATTTTGATACGTTTGAATTTCTTTTCAGAAAACCTTGTTCGCTTCTAAAAGAATATATATGTCCAGTTGAAGGTATACAGTGATAGAGATCATTACAAAGGTATATTTGATCTTTTTTATTTTGGTGTACTTCCAGTGAAGGGGACTTTAGTTAAATTTTTATTTTGCGGGGGGAGGGGGCAAAATTGACTAATAATTGCATAAACTAGTATAATAAGCATTTACTTTTTAGAAGATTTTTTTTTTTCTTAAAGTAATTTAAAATTATTTTATATATATAGGTACCTGAAAATGGAAAGTATTACTTTTCAATTGTATTTACTGTATGCATAATTAATTCACTTTCTCATTTCATCTTGAGAAGAAGAAAAAAATATCAGTTAATTTGAAACTAATGAATGGATTTATGAACTTGTTTTTTGAAGGAGAAATTGATGGAGCTATGTCATTTACGCAATTCTTTGCCTAAGTTAACTTTTTTTTTTCATAAAGTTATTTATTGGATTTCTGAACTAATTCCAAGATTTTTTTTAATGGACTTCTTTCTTAGGGATAAAAGCAAGTTAAATTGTAGCTTTGGTACCCACAGCTGGAAGTATACCTCTTTGCTTTATTCTGAAAATTTTCTTAAATATGCTTAGTATATTTCCTTTTATTTCAGCCACAGATATAAGAAAATTAGTAAGCGAGACAAAAGATAATTATTTGAAGATGCAGTCTCAAAACGATTTTAAGATCGGGGATTTGGTCTGGGCAAAGATGAAAAATGACCCTTTTTGGCCAGCTAAAATTGCAAGTCCTCCAACTGTAAAAGGAAAAGATTACACTGTCAAAGAAATACAAAAGAAAAAGTCCTCTATGCCTAGAAAAGCTCAACATTATGTCTGGTTTTTTGGAAGAGAAAAGTATGCCTGGATATTGGATAAAAACATTGTTCCTCATTCTGAAGAAATGTTAAATGAAGTTACTACAAAGAAATGTAGGTCATACTCAAAAGCAATTGATGAAATCATTGAAGCAAGTGGTTCAATTGTTTTGAATCGCAAACATGTGAAAAAGCCGAAGAACATGCAGAAGCCATCTCAAAGGTCTGATGACTGTTCTGCTAGATTTTTCAGCATCCCTTCCCTTCAGTTTTCAGTTAGGAAGCCTATAGATGTCGAATCCGCAGATGTTAGCACTGCTGTAAAAGAAAAATATAGGAAAATGAAAATTGGGTTTCTAGGTTTGGGAATGATGGGTAAAAGAATTGTGAAGAATCTGTTAGAAGCGGGCCATAATGTCTCTGTGTGGAATCGAACACCAGAGAAATGCAAGGAATCTGTTGATGCAGGAGCCCATCAGCTTTTATCACCTGCTGATGTTGTTTCAAATTGTGACATTATATTTTGTCACGTTTCTGGACCAGAGGCTGTAAAAGCCATAGTCTTTGGAAATGAGGGCATTTTGGATGGTCTTGAAAAATGCGAGGTTGGAACTAAAGGATATGTTGAATTGACGTCTATTGATGTTCATACTTCTCAAGAAATTGCTTCAGCAATAACTAATAAAGGTGCAGAGTATCTTTCAGCTCCTATAAGTGGTTCGTTATCTCTTGCAGAAGAAGGTTTACTGGAGGTTCGTGTTGCAGGGGATGTTGAGTTTTTTAATACCTGTGCAGTTTACTTCAGTGCAATGTGTAGTAAGGCACTCTATGTGGGGTTTGATGTTGGAGAAGTTACAAGGCTGAATCTTATCACTAAAATGATGAAAGGTGCAACAACATGTGCTGCCTTGGGTAAATCAACGCACTGATCGAAGAATAATTTCAAACAAATTATTGGTTTAAGTGATATGAGTTGAAGTTTTTTTTTAGAATGGTGATACCTTTCTTGAAAATATTTTATCCATTGATGTTTAGTCATTAGAATGTCAACTAAAGAATGACTATGGGCTTGTATAGGCTTTGCATATTTTCAAAATCTTCAAAGAATTGCTATTATTGTCCTTTTCTTCATGCTTTATTTCTTGGTTGAACCAACTAAATGTCATTATATATTAAGTGATTCAATGTAGTGATATACACAAATAATCTAAATTCCTTGCATGTTTTGGTTTTGAGCTCATTTTGTGAAAAAAAAATCTCTAATATATTATTATTTAAGTTGTTAAAATTGTTACAAGATAGAAAATTAAAGTCTCTTACACATTTAATTTGCATACTTTCTTTAAAAAGCCTCTTTTTAATGTAACCCTACTTTTGATAAGTAAATATAAAAATCAATACTTGTTTAAGAAAAATTTGTATTTTATTTGATGTTTGTTGTTCCTTACGTAGCAATATCACACAATCTGCTTCAATCTTACTTCATGTGTTTAAGTTGTAACATGCTACACTGCTTTTCAAAAGAAGATATAAATCCTATTTATTTTATATGTGATATGTACTTAAAAGGAATCACTAAGAGTTATTTTTCTACCCCCCAAATCAATACACATTGAAATACTTAAAATTCCTCACCTTTTTGAAGACTACAACAGCATAAACTTAATCAGATCTTTATTTCGTTCACATTCTTTTCAAGTGTCACATTTTGGAATCATACGTTAAAAATGTGTTTAATATTCTTTTAGAATACTCGCATTATTTCTCATAAAGATGCATAATATTTGGTTGAGAAAAAAAATTGAAAAATCTAACTTAAAATTTTCAGTGCGATGGATTAATTCTTCCGGTTACAATCATTAAAGTTATCTTCCTTTGAAAACGTTACACTTAATCATAATCCTCTTACGACTTGAGAGATAATTAATGCTCTTAACTCAACAAAAATGTTATTTCAGACCAGCTGGGTCTCTTACTTTTTATTAGTGAATTATATTTAGGCTGCTTGAAATAAAAAGGAATTACATTTCTCTTTTATTTCAAGGGAAAATATGGTTTAATTTATGATTATTAAGGGCATTTTACTGCTATTTTTTATATTTTAATTTTTTAGAAATGATTGTTTCTACAACATAAAGCAATGAATATAGTCTAGGAAGGGGAAAATAGAGTGTTTTTATGAAACATATTTTCTAATTTTAATATTTAACAGTAAAGAATAAAAACGTGAATGTTTTAAGTTATTTATATGATAATGTTAAGACGATTTTTTCTTATATTTCTTTTCGTTATAGATATTATATTTTAGAAAATAATTGGTAAGTTTCATATTCATTTCTAAATATATTAAAAGAATCTAAGAAATGCTATTGGTTTTATGCAATTCAGCCTATAGTAAAGAATAGTTAAGAAAAAGATATATAAATTAAAACTATAATTTAAACTTAAGCAGATGCTTTAAAAGTTCTTCATAGTTATTATTGGTCTCATGATAGCATGTTCAGACTTTTAATTAATATAGTTATATTTATGTTAATTATTTAAACCATTGACATCATAATTTAGTTATCTTTAAAATTAAAGCCAATTTCATCCAGCTGAGATTAAAATTGTAAAAAAAAAAAAAAACGAGTCTTACAGTAGTCGCATATGATGTTTAACATCTGACTTGTTATCATGGTAAATACACAATAGTGTTTTTAATCCTGAAAGAAATGAATCGGTTATGACTGGAAATAATTTTCTATCGAATAATTACATCTTCAATGAAAATTTTATTTAATTAACACAAGGAGTAATGCAGTTTTTTATCATAAATATTTATTATTGTTCAATTTGGGGAAGAGCGGAGACAATAGATTTATGAAAACTAAAGTATGACATATACTTGTGATTTCAAAGTATTTAAAAATTGTTGGAAAACGGCATCAATAACTGTACTACTGTTAGTTGTCGAAACATTTCGATTAGTGCTCATTTCGAGCTTTTCATCTTTCAGAAAAGCTATGAGCGGCTCAGCCTCTGGCAAACTGAAGTTAATGTTAAAATCACCACTCAAATTCATGGGAAGCGAGTGATAGTTTTTTTTAAAAAGAGTAGAACTACCTTCGCAGGATACGGTAAAAGTACAAAATGCAGGAAATCTTTTAACTGTTTGATTCAGAGAAATGTATGCGACCACCAAAATGACAAGACTTGCTGGTATGTGCGGTAGGCGGGCGTCTTAATTGCTACTACAGTTGAACCCCCATTTGAGGGTAGCGAAGAGACACCGTCATGTGCATGCTTAAAAATTAGAAATATTAGAGAAAATCAAAAATACCCGTTTACTTAGTTAGCTTTTTTAATTGAGAAATCTTTTTTAATCACAATTAAAAATATTATATTGACAGTGACAGGAATTAACCTCAATGTATGAAAATGATAAGCACTTAAATATTTATATAATTCCATGTTACTTACTCCTATTTTTTTAAGAATGATGAGCTTTATCAGAGGCTTAACAGGAAATATTTTTAATATAAAGTTTACACATATATAAATATATCCTCAGATTTCACACACAACGAGCCCTGAGACTTTGAGAATTGAGCGTAAGAATCAAGTTTATTCTGGAAATAAGACTTGCTGGTATGTGCGGTAGGCGGGCGTCTTAATTGCTACTACAGTTGGACCCCAAGACGAGGCTAGCGAAGAGACACCCCCAATTAGCTGAATTGGTCAAATCAAACAGCACGCTCTTCCCCCGACTTCCTGTTACGTATTTCCGTCCCTTTTCACAAATATCCAGCAACCGAGAGTAAAGATGTTACACATCAAAAATTTAGATTTTTTTTGACAAGTGTGCAACAAATTATTTAGCTTAAATAGTTGTTTTTAATTATAGTTAATATAATTTTATCAGTTATATCGATAAATGATGTAAAATAAGATGATTTTTTTTTTCTGTTATTGTTTTTTTTGTAATGGTTTTTAAATATTCAATTTCTATCAGGAAAGAACAAATTAAAACATTAAGTGAATCAGTTAACGCTTCCAAATAAATTTTTGCAGATAATACATTTTTTTTTTTTTTTTTGTAATTTTAAAACCTAACAAGAGACTAAGAAGTCCTTTAAGTTAATTTTTCTATACTTAAGTTATAAGATCTATTAAAATACTGTTCACAAAATATCTAATTTATTTGCTTTGCCATACCTAGCCAACATTTAGTTTCTGATCAAAGCATGCAACAAAATATCTAGAATTATTTTCAATGTAATAGCCAATAAAAATTCAGAAATGTATTTGCTGTTAAGCACTTAAACAAAAAAAAGGGCACCAATAGGATATCTAGGGAAAATAAAAATTGATGATATTTAAAAATTATGTATATAATATCGCATACTAAATATTGAAAAAATGTTTTGGCTTAATTTATCAAATTTTAAGGTTTAAAAGAAGAGAATCACAAAATATTTAAGTTGTTTACAAAGATAATTATCATGAAAATACTTAATGATAGTTAAAGTTGTGATTTCCGGAAGCAACGTTTAAGTACTAAAAGAACTCTTATTCTTTAAAATGTTAAAATATATTCCACGGATGATCTACAAAGATGAATATAATATAATCATGTTCTCGTGACAAAAACAGTTTTTTAATACATTTCATTTTAAGTATATTCTGTGAATATTTCAGAAGTCTTACTCCTTTTCGAAAAGACAAAGAAAAAAAAATAATTTATAGTTTAAATATAAGTAACTTTTATCACCCACAGTAAAGAAGTTAAATATATAATTACTTCTACATTAATTAGATTTGTAAAAGAAGAAAATCTAATATTACTTTCTCTATAAAATCAAAATCGATTTCTAGTTGCTAAATTTTCATTATGTGTAAGATATATCTCAGTAGACAATTTTCTAATTCAATTACTCATAAACAAAAAAGATCTTAAAACATCTCTTTTTCATTTGCATAGTCCAGATACAGATCAAAGAAAACATATATTCCATTAAAAAAAAGATAATACTAGGAATCATTAATCCGCTCATCTACTGTATCAAACAACACATTTCCATTAAATGTTTCGGATAAAGAATCTACATACTGGGGGGAAAATACAGATGCAAAGAAAACTTGATAGTGAAATTCGGAAAAAATAATACTTAAATTGAATGGGATATGAAAATGGCGTTTACAAGTTCTCTTAGAATAATAAGTACTAATTAGGTATAATGCAACTCTTAGATTGTTTTTTTAATGTTATGCACACTTACAAAGAATTTAAGAGCTTTTTAAATGAATCAAGAATTGAAAGAAAACACATTAATTTCTATCGGACATTCCTTTCAGATTGAAAAGTTAATCCTCTAAGTTTATTTTCGCAAGTGATGAGCAAAGGTCTTTTTCGTTTGTTTTTTATTTAATAATTGTTTTTGAGGCTTTTTTTTTAATGTTCTATAAGAGCATTAGACAAAATCTATATTCTTTGTAGTTTAATTAGGGCCTCTTCTGCATTGTAATCGATGTACTTCTTTTAAAATTTAATTATTTTGAAGAGTTACTGTGTGTTGTGGTGTGTCATAAAATGCATTTTAAAAACGGATTTAATATACCAAATTAACGGTTATTTTCCTCAAAGGTAAATATTTAAAATAATTCAATTCCATCTCATAAAATTTTAATTGGTAATTGTAAAGAAGTAGTAATTTTATAGTAGAAAAAAGAAACTATCTTTTCACCTTGCTCTAATGTTTTTAATACATTTGCTGCTGTGTGTATTTGAACATTATTTACAATGTTTAGGGTACTTATATCCACCATAATAATATGAGGAAACTTAGTTACAATAAAAATTAATTAGTCTACTAATTCACATAAGAATTATAACAATTAAACGTAAGGTATTTCAATGTCAGACACGCAATTAAATATGAGAGAACTTATTGAAAGGATACACTTGTCTTAAGGAACAGAGAAAATAATGTGTTATATTAAGGCAAAATATTTGAAAATGTTTGCTTTTGTAATTTAATGTTTCATGTAAGTCTCTCCCTTCTGCTTTCAGAAAGAAAATATTTCATTTGAAAAACCTCTTTTAAAGCTATACCTTTTGAAAATTTTATTTAAATTAAAATCCTTATCGATTAACCGATCAATTTTCTTACACAAAATGTTTCAAACAAAGGCAGATTTTTTATTGTACATAACTAAACACCATACTTAATAGATTGAGAAAATGGAAGAATTTTATTTGAAAAAGGCTTCATACATCTCAGAAAATTATTCCTGTTCGTGCGTTTTCAAATGGGTGAGGGCTGTGAGCGTGCGTGCGTGCTATAAAAAACTAGAGCACTTTATCTCATTACATGAAATTGCTTAAAATGACAGTGATTATATTAACATAAGGGACTGTAAATTTTGTAATAAAACAGTAATCCGAAGATTAAAACACTTCTACTATTATACGGAACATACACAAAAATTTCAGTTAATTATTTTAAAAACTTTTTTAGCAATCGCTGTCCCCGTTTGAAGCATTTAAAAAAAGCACATTTCGAGTAAAACGCGTTTTAAAGTATGACATATCTTGCTTAAATTAACGGCATCTGCTTTTGCTAAAACACTTGTAGTTTTTATTCTAGTGAACGGAAATTAATAAATTGGATTTTTTATAGATCTAATAAGATGGTCTATAAAATAAAATCATAATAAAAAAAAATTGACAGTTTTTGGCAAAATTCACAGATTTGAGGTAGTAAGATACCTTATTAACTGCCATAAATTCTTAAGACAAATAATTTAGCACATAGGTGAATGACTAACTTCTTTCTGAAACAGCCCGAGTCAACTGGATATTCCGATCCTAAGCTTCCAAACAAGAGTACCAAAGCTTCCAATTGTCAGTTCGTAAATCTCACTAAAATAACAGCCCTGACTCTAACACTCACTTTTCTGGGGTTTAAATAGCACTCAAATTAGTATAAAATAAAATTTTTGCTACAGAAGGCGGTTTTAAACTCGAACAATAGTTAAAGAAGTATTTCCCCCCCCCCAAGAGGATTAATGAGAGGGCGCGAATAAGACCCGTCACATACTTTGCAATTCAGATTCATCCTAATTAGATACGAATGTGTTCTAGTATTATACACACAGTCATTCCACAACTTATAGCTTTATATATGTTGTTCTAAATTAGTTTCAAAGTAGGCTGTTATTTGTTCCTGTGAATCCTGTTTTTAAGTCTGCTCTCTGGATTGTTTAGGCTTACAAAAGTTTTTATAAATCACGGCAATGAACATGAGTTGTGTAATAAGCAGATAGTGAATAATGTACGATTGCACAAGAATACTATGTAATATTAGTATTTACAATTCTGAAAATATTTTATTGTTGCTACTAGGAAAAATATGTATAATTCTGTTTTAAATAATGTAAATGTAGAACAGACATTGAGAATTACTCATCATTAGCAGATTATGAGTAAGACAGTTGCGAGAAAGAGCTACGTAATATATTAACAATTATAACACTGAATTGTTTTTATGTGCATCTACAAAGATTTAAAAATCTCATCTCACATAATGTATAAGTAGCATAATATGAAAGTTTGACTCAATTTGAAATTATTATATAACCCTAGATTACTATTTTTAATACATATGCAAGAATAAAAGCAATAAATTCAGAAATGTATACCGGCGTCCCTCGTATAATACGGTACTTATAAAACACAGTTTCGATATTACACGGTACAAAATTTGCGATTATTATAACACGAGCTCGATATTGCTCGGCATAAACCTTGAAATTAATATTGTAACAACCTGCGAGAGGTTATTGGTGTTTGGGGGCTCAAGCAAAGATCAGCCATAACAAGTTTTGCACTCAAATTTGTTTATCTCTTTACTTAAACAAGACAACTGAGAAGGTAGAAAATGCACTTTATAAATAATTAGGAGAGCAATCACACACACACACGACTAAAGACTAGTAGCTTTTAAATATAATTTACTCCACTTACTATTGGAGCACTCTTGACTTCTACGCTAGAATTCATTGAAAAATCTTTCTTAATTATACAACCTCCGGTTGTAAATCTAGTTCACAATTTTAATCACTTTAAATCTCCAATTATCGACTATCTGTTGACTAACATCGTGTACCCCTAAATGCCAACTCTTACGCAGAACACAACTCATTTAAATAAATCGAAGTCTTCTTAGGGAGAAAGTTTTCAACAGAATTTAAAGTTAAAAAGAATAATTTTACTCCAAGAGGATTAATAGAAGGTTCGCGGATATACCCTTTACAATATTACACGGCTTTGATATAACACGATTTTAAAACACTGATTATCATTTTTGCTCAGTAAGGCAGTGCATCTCAAACTGTGGGGCGCGCCCTCCCTAGGGGGGGGGCGTGATAACCCTAGGAAGGGGGCGCAACCATATTGAAAAATCAAAAAGAAAAGATCATTTAAAAATTATTAATTTATTGAAAGTAAAACGATCAAAGTACATTCTTACATAATAAAAAAAACCCATTTAAACTGAAATAATACACTTATAAATGAATCAGTACTGCACAATGTATTTTATAATCAATTTAACAATGCTAAGTTAAGAACAAGTTTAATAATTAGCAGTGACCCTATGGGTCATATATAAAATTATATGCAAAATTTAACACTTATTTTTAATAATTTGTACGGTTTATAATGAATTCCTTAACTGCCGATTAACAGCTTCGCGATTCACTCCCCAATGCCACCGTTTTTCCCGTATACAGGCGTATGTGGTGCATTTAGAAGGGGAGGGGGGAGAAAGAGGGAATAAATAAAAAAATCCTCTGAAATAAGTAAACCCTTCGCAAGCATTGTCAATGTCATTTTGTTACATTCTAAAGCCAGCAGTGAACATAAAATATAGCATTTCGGAAAGACGTATACATACGTCCGGGGCACTGGCAGAGCGGGACGTTTATATACGTTGTCGTATTTTAGCTTAAACATCGAAGTATCTCATTTTCGAATTCCTTACATTGTTATTGTATCGAGGGGGGCGCGATGAAAATCATGTATGAATATTGGGTCGCAAGTCTGAAAGTTTGAGAAGCACTGCAGTAAGGGAAATTACCAATTGCATTTTTTTTTCAGTTACGTTCAATAAGCGTTTCAATTGCGTTCCATTTCCTGTTACACTGATGATTCCGAAAACATTTTTAATATTGCACCGGTTGCTGTGATTTAAATTTAATTGAACTGCAAGAAAGAATAGCTTTAGCTAAAAAAATTATTTTTTGTGAAAAAGATTTTTTTAGTAGTAGATAGTGCAAAGTTAAAAGAGAATTGCGAAATTCTTTAGTTCCTCAAAGAGAAATTCTGAAATAACTGCAAGATCAAAACACATAGATAATTACAACTTTATCAGATAACTTTTCTAATGATGGAGAAATAATTAGTGAAGAGGAGTTTCAACCAACTTTGAGAAGAAAGTAGATTCGCTGTAACTTCTGATGAGAGTGATGATGAAAATTTATTTTGTGATCCTAATAAGCCTTATTTCTATTTATTTATAGGATTTATAATTATTATTGTTAGTGAATAAATTCTTTGTTGTACTTTCAATTTTTGTATTTCATATTTTTGCTTTTGATTAAAAACTTTAAGTGAACTTACTTTTTCATTTGTATGTTTAATTGGAACGAAATTTCAGCTATCTATATAAATAAAAATGTAATGTGTGTTTGTTCAAAGCCGCTAATCTCCGAAACTACTGGAGCATTTCCTCTGAAAATTTAACATAACGTTGCACTTGAATCCGGACGGGTTCTTATGTACTTATTATTTCGTAATTCACTCTAAATTTTTTGAAATTAATTTTTTTTAAGTGATTTTTCGGTGTTATGACGTCATATCATGTCAAGTTTCTCTCTGAATGCGGAAATTTTTACTTTACGCACAGTTTTTTATAATTATGATTAGCGATTGAAATATTTATCCATTTTTTTGTTCTTTGATACTTAATTAGGATTATTTTTCAAATAAATCATTTTTTTATGATTATTCTTTTAACAACTAAAATTTTGTTTTGCAGATTTGGCAACACTCGGATAGTATTATCGCGGGATGTTTGATTTTGCTTACAAATTACAATTTACTTTTTTAGTAATTTCACACAGAATTTATTTATTTCTTTAGTAATATTATTTATTATAATTATTTTTACAAATCAAAACTTCGCACTAGTAAGGGTAGTTCAGTTCTTACTGCAATTAACGTTAGTATTGTATTTCTGTTTTCGTTACCTGCTTTAGATAGAATGAAATTAATATTATGTGTGTGTGTGTGTGTGTGTGTGTGAATATCAGAAGCGGCTATTTTATCTTTCTCTCCAGAAATTCTTTTTAACTAAATGTATAATTTTTGTTTGTTTTTTAAATATTTTAGTACTGGCGTGTTTTTTTCTTTTCTTTTTGCCGATCATGCACCGCAAATGAAAAAGGGCCTTGCCAACATAGCTTTTTGCACTTCATGATGTCTTAATTTGGCGAAATTAATTGATGAGATTGTTCTTAAATACTTTTTTTTAATATATTTTTGATAATTTTTAAAATTTTATTTGATGTCTCTTTGAAATACGAAACAAAGATTTTCTGATATATATTTTGTGTTTGTATGAAACTGTTTATATTGATTTAATCAAATTAATGAGCCTTATTTTATTTTCGATAATTTTTTAAGATTCAATTTTATTCTATAAGTAACTGTACCACATGTTGCTGTCGCTCAGTCAGGTTAAAAAGACTGATGCACCACAAAGTATGCTATGAGGGTTACAAAAGTAAATAACAATACACAAAAATTCAAACAGATAAAAGATAGGATACTTATGTATTATTGCAGCAATCGCCAACTCTATTGTAACTCGCCATGTTGGCGTCCCCGATTTCCTATGTGTCGTATGTTTAATTGGCAACCAGGTGTTTCGTTTCATATAATGTCGCCAATAGGTTGCGATAATACATGAGTACCAAAGAAAGTATCCAAATAAGAATTTTCAACAAAAACAGGTAAATCAGAAAGATATATAATAAAGAACAATGAACAAAAATGTGAATCGTTGAAATACATAACCATAATATTTAAAGTATGCTCGTTTGTTTTATTAGTTTTAGATTTCATTCTGAGATAAAATGATAATGTAGCATCTTAGAAATCTTATAAAAATACTTAAAGAGTAATTCAATGTCACGTAAGAATTCAATACATGTTTAAATAATAGTTTGAATAATAAATCAAAAAAAGGTAACGTCAAGGCTTCTCAAACTTTCAATATTTGAGACCGAATTTTCAGTTATAATTTTCATCGCCCCCCTTCTTACAATAACAGTGTACGAAATGCAACAATAATGTACTTTGACGGTAAAGTTACAATGCAATACGATTTTAATTATAAATCGTACAAACTATCAAGATAAATATTAAGCTTTGTATATGATTTTGTATATTATAAGTCCAGGGGAGTCACTAGTAATTACTAAACTTGTTTTTAATTGAACATTGAAAAATCAATTATCAAATACTTTGTGCAGTACTGATACATTTATAAGTACTGTGTATTATATCATGTGAATGTGCATTTAATTTTTTTATTATATTAGAATGTATTTTGTTTTGCTTCTTTTCAGTAAATTGATAATTATTTTAAATCTTTTATTTTCGATTTTTCGACATCCACGCACCCCCAACACATCACGCCCTTCTTAGGGAGTCCGCCCCACAGTTTTAGAAACGCTAGATAAAGAAAAGAATGAAAAATCCACATTTTAAGTGATGAGAAGCGAAATTTTATTAGGTATAAATACATTTATCCTTTTCATTTTAAATATTCATATCCATTATATTGAGAGAAAAAAAACTCAGCACTTTTAAAAATTCGTTATTTAATTAAAAATAAATTGTTAAAACTATTACATAATCCTCCTAAATTAAATTAATTATTAACATTATTATTAACCCTTTTTCAATTTCTTTGTATTTAAAAACATTATCTAGGAAATAAAATTTATGAATGTAGGTATAGAAACAATATACCATCATTTTTTTTTTCAGAAGTTGTAGGGATAAACGGTATAATTTTTTGAATGACACACTTCATATTTTGTAATATTTCTATTAAATTAATGTTTTTCTTTTTTTAAAAAAAAAGTGAGGAGAAACAATTTCAGTATACTCCAAAAATATGTCCAGAAATTATCTTTTGTTTCCCTCTCATTTATTTGTAACATCCTATTTTAATAATACGTCCAATTTTTCTTTGTCAGATTCTTCTTTCTTAGAAATAAATCCTACAATAAAATATTTTCTGAAAGAGATAACTTAATTGTGTGCGTGTGTGTGTGCTAAAATGTTATCCATAAGGAAACTACCTAAATTAATTGTGGAAATTATTCTTTTAATGTTGAACTGAACAAATAGGGACAATGCGTGATGTCTTTATTAAGTTCCATTAAACCTTCACATACAGTTTTGTTTTAATAAGTCCTCTAAATATTAAAGATCAATACAGTTTGATTTTGTTGAATATATATGCGTATAATATGATGCCTTATTTTAAAAATACATAAATGTTAATTGAAACAATTTCGTTCAATGAATTTTAAATGTTCTCTAAACACATCACTGTTTTCTTGTTTTTACGAATAATTAAGTTTTTTAAGTTAGTTTCAGAAGGTTTATATATATATATATATATGTTACCGACAAAGTATGAAATCCGGCATTCTATACAATGCCTAAAACTAACCGGCAATGTATGAAATGATTTGTTTTTCACACATTGCCTAGGCATTCTATAGAATGCCTAATGAGAAACCGGCAAAGTGTGAAATACATCTCCGACTCGTTTCGAATATTGCGTGGTAAGATACGAAACTTTAAACGCGTGCTTCAGGCTCAGAATTTGTCAGTTGCAGTTTCTTCGGGAGTGTCAAAATACTCAATTTTACTTAAACTATTTCAACAAAAAATTAGTTTCTTCCTGTGCTGCATGAAAATTGTGGAGCAAGGGTGTTGGAGAAGTCATGGTTTATATCAGGAGTCGGCAATCTATGGCATACGTGCTACATGTGGCACGCGGTACAATTCTCAGTGGCACTGCACTACTCAACAAATTTTTTTGTCGATTTTTGAATTGTTTCAAAAGTACCCTATGTATGGCATGTTGAATCATATTGGTTGATTGGCTTAACTTGCCTCAGCTAAGGGGTTGCCGACTCCAGTCCATAGACATGAAATAACTATTCGATGACAAGCTAACCAAAATTCAATTTAGTGCTACAAAAAAAAATCAACTGAAATTACTTATTAGAAGTTAGTTACTGATGTACAAAATGACTACTAAGGAGGAAACCAGGGACAATTGGTTGCTGAACAGCTGTGATGTGATGTTTGTGGAAAATAAAAGTAAACACATTTATACCCTTTTAAAGAAGGCATCAGTATCATACAGTAGTGGTCTTCAACCACCGGTCCGTGGATCAAATTGTATCGGGCCACTCAAAGAGCATTAAATTATTTCCATTTTATTTGCTGGGGTGTATTTCTCTCTTGTTTGTGCAACTTTCCATGGAAATCATTCTATATTTCATATAAAAATCCCTTTATAATCACTTTTGATGCAATTGAATTTTATATTCTGAAGGCATGCTTAAATACACAATTACATTATTAGATCAAAACAATTTAAAATATAAATAATCAACCTCAGTGAGCCGCGGTAAAATTATGAAACGTTGACCAGTCCAGAAGGTAAAAATGTTTAGAAACACTGCTGTACAGTATAACATCACGGATCCTGAGGACGTGGTAGAATTCTAAAAAAACTTTCAACCAAATACAAAAATGTTACAGTTATGATATATTGAACAGTACATCCACCTTTGTGAACCATGCCATTAAAAACAGAAAACTATTTTTAAAAAAGGTATTGTTGTGAAACCTGTGATTTTTTTCCGGATACCAATATATTGACACTTGTAATGAAAGGGAAAAGGATGGTTTCTATCAACTTGGAACTTCTGAAGGAATTTTAAAAGAAGTATATGCAAAATCACAATTTAATTTGTGCCCTAAGAACTTGCTTAGAAATGAAAATATTCCTGACCACGAAATTCCTATCCGGACAGTTGCAATGCTCAGTCCAATGAAAGTGGCCAAGAATTCGTCAAATATGTATGTGTAATACAAAAAGTACCAATATAAGAATTGTCTTTGCGTGAAAAATGTAAGGAAATGTAATTCATAATGTCATTCAAGCCTACCACATTGCAACAAGTAGGTTAATTTTAATCTCTTGTATGAAAAAAATTTTGGTTTCCTTATTATATAAGGAAGACATCCAGTTTGTTTGGTGCAAATTTCATTTTCCTTTACGTATTTTTTGAATAATATTTTTTAATGGCACTCTCATTATTTTGTCAGAATAACATATATATTTTTAGGAATATAAGTCATATAGATGTAACAGCCTTTTTCGTGAAATTTTTCATACTTTGCCTAAAAACGTCCGGCATTCTATAGAATGTCGGTATTTCATACTTTGCCGGTAACATACACTGTTGTCCAAAAGTTAAGCATAAATCGTAAAATGCGAAAAACATGGAGTAAATATTTGTAAAATTATTCCAAATTTCTTGCGGATATTAATTGGGTGAAGAAGAAACATTGGGTTTATGCAAAACTTTTCAGTCGACTACGTCCTGCGCGAAACACCGGCGCATGTCGGAACGCGGAGAAACCGATTCACGCAGCATAGGCAGTTCAAACAAGTTTCGTTCAACTGCTGTGCGAAGGAACGTTGTTAACCATCAAACAAGGTGAATGATGGCACAAAGACGCCAATTGGACATGTTTACGAAAGGAAGAATCGTTGAAATGCTGGAATACTCGCGATCACAAACCGAAGTGTCTCGAATTCTGAATGTGGACCAGTCTGTGATCTCAAGGCTGTGGCAGAGGTTTCAAAGAACGGGAGATGTTACCCGACAACCAGTATCAGGTCGACCAAGAGTGACAACCCCTCGCCAAGACCGATATCTGGTAATAAGTGCGCGACGTCAGAGGGGCAGTACTGCCAGAGCACTGGGTTCGGCGCTCACAGTCGCCACAGGAATACGAATTTCGAGACAAACTGTTTACAAGAGACTCAATCATGCTGGCCTGTATGCCAGAAGACCAGCAGTTTGCATTCCCCTCACGTCTGCGCATAAACGCGCTCGTTTGAACTGGAGTTTGAAACATCAACATTGGAGTGTGGGAGAGTGGGCCAATGTGATGTTCAGTCATGAGTCCCTGTTTAGTCTGAGTAGTGATTCTCGGCTGGTAACGATATGGAGAGAACGTGGAATACGTTTTGAACCAAGAAACATAATGGAAAGACATTTTCCATCAAGGGGAGTAATGGTATGGGCAGGCATCATGATGGACGGCCGCACACTTTGACACGGGGTCTGTGACTGCTGAAAGATACAGAGACGAAGTTCTTGAGCCTTATGTTCGCTTGTTTCGAGGTGCTATCGGTCCTGACTTCATATTCATGGATGATAATGCGCCATGTCTCACCGAGCGGTGCTGATTAATGCCTTCCTTGAAACGGATAACATTCAGCGCATGTCGTGGCCTGCGAACCCCCCTGATTTAAATCCTATCGAACATGTATGGGATATACTCGGAAGACAAATTGCAGCCCTTTCGCACCCACCAAACTCCGATACAGAACTGAAGAGAGCTCTCCAAGAAGATTGGAACCGTTTGAGCCCACAACTCATTAATCATCTCATAGCAAGTATGGTAAATCGCTGTGCAGCGTGCCTGGCTCTCAGAGGTGACCACACGTCTTATTAAACTGCAGCATCAGTATTTTATTTAATGTTTACTTTCATTTTTTCTTTAAAGTGTGAATCCTTGCTATGCTCAGTTTTCTTTCAAACTGCTACTTTGGATAATAAAATTAATTATTATCATTCTTTTGATTTGCTTCCTTATTTTATAACCATTTTACACTCGCATATCACGTTTCCCGCCATTCTGATTTACAGTTCCTTCTTTATTCACATAATTATCAATTATGCTTAACTTTTGGACACCAGTATATATATATATATATATACAATAAACTTTTAACCCTACACCAAAATCTGCTTCCTTGGGACAATTATAATTTTTTTAGCTTGACTAAATTTTAAAAAACATCAGATTAGAAGAGAAAACTGAGGATTAAATTTTTTTAAGATTTATAATACTAAGCCGAGTTTCTCTCTCTCTCCCTCTCATAGTCTCGGCTATTTTTTAACTTCATTGATTTTAAAATCTGGAACACCTTTAATAGGGTTTGCAGCCCCGGGATTAAAATAACTAATCCCGGGGTTTAATTTCTGTCTGAATTATATTCTGAATTTTTTTTCAAAGTATTGGGAATCTGTATTACAATTAATGTATTCTATTTACTTTTTTTGTGCTGTATACGTTTAACGTCAGTTTTCTTACGTGTTGAACCTTGAAGGGTTCAAGGCAGGTGTGTATATTAAACCGTGAAATTTGATAGTTGTTTTCTCTTATTTTCTTCTGTAATTTTCTCCCCATCGTGAGTGGGGTCAGAAAACGGACATTTCTCCCATCCTCAGGATGTCCGGGGTATCAGCTAACTAGGACAGACGCAACTAGAATTTTTGGAAGATATCTAGTAGATTTTCATCCCCGCGATTCCGGTTTTTTTTTCCAATCCCAGAATTTAATTTTTGTCTAAATTATATTTTAAAAAATTTTTCACATAAAAAATTTTTAAGAATTTAATTTTTTAAAAAATTATATTTCTTTTATAAAATATGTACGTAGAATTTTTTTGTGCAATTATGTGTGCTATATAGGTAAAAAAAAAATTTATGCACAGCTCTCATTTCTGGTATGGGAGAATGTCGCACAGATCTAAGTAGTTCACTGCAATGTTTGTACAATAACATAAGCAACATTTCAAGAATATATTTTGTCACAGTTCCTTCTTTAATTAAATGCCGTTAATTAATAGCGGACCTGCTCGGAAGACTTGATACACTTCAAATCCCATTGCATTACTAACAGCTCATGCAACTGGATCTTCAATTTCAAATGAGGTAACACTTGAAATTGATTCATATTTTGATTCAATAACTGGATCAATTTATATACAAAAACCATTAAGTGTAGCAGAAGAACTAAATAAAATTATCAAAGAGGTATATGCACCTATGCAGTCCATTATATTTGAGACACTGTCATCAAAAATTCAAAAAAAGAAATTTATCTTTTTTGAAAATGGAAGGAGAGAGAGACGTGGTGACTACCTGAAAAGAACATAATCCTCTATTTAATGACGATAATGCCTACTAGTAAAGAATCCGAACGCGTGCATTTTCTTCGGCAGGACAATGTGTAACAAAAATAAGAAGCCGTTTGAACGGTAAAACGGTGGAGGAGCTGTGTTTTTATAAGTTTATTTACAGGAACACAAGAAATGAAGAAATACTTTTTCTTAAAATTTCATTATGTACTATTTTTATTTGCTTTTATGGTGAATTAATTTTTTATTTGTTTCGTTAAAATAAAATAAAATCAATTTTTATTATATTTTCAATTTTATTTTGCAATTTTTAAACTATGCTAATGTGTAAGTATTTTTAATAAATAGCTCAATCCTAATCCCCTGACCAATCCCGGGATTGGATAATGTAATCCCGGGATTGAAAATATGACCCAGGATTGCAAACCCTAATCTTTAAGAGTTTCGCTATAGCATACATTGTTATTTTTCTGAAAACGATTTCATTGTTTGTTTATTAAATTAATTATGTTTGTACATAATATAAATCAGGGAAATATGCACTGTGTTATACGAAAGTTTGAAATAATATAAATCAAGGCAATGTTAACCGTGAAGTTTGAAGGTGCAAAAATTTAGATATAAATGAAATTTCGTTCCAGTAAAACATACAAATGAAGAAATAAGTTAACTTTAAATTTTTAACTAAAAAAACATGAAATACAAAATTAAAAATACAACAAAAATATGTTCAATAATAATAGTTATCATTATAAAAAAAAAAGAAACTGGGCTTATTAGAATCACAAAATTAATTTTCAGCATCACTCTCAACAAAAATTACAGCCAATTTATTTTGTTTTCTCAAAATTAGTTGAAACTCCTCTTCACTAGTTATTTCTCCATCATTTCAAAAGTTATCTGGCATATTTGCAATTACCTGTCTTTTCCGATCTTTCAATTCTTTGAGAACTTCTCTATAAGGAACTAAAGAACTTTCCAACTCTCTTTTAAATTTTCCGCTTCTAACTACTAAAAAATCTTTAACAGCAAAAGTTTTCAAATTTTGGGGCTAAAGCTATTCCCTTTTTCAGGGCAATTAAATTCAAACAAGAAACCGATGCAATATTACAAATGTTATCGGAATCATCGGCGTTATTGGAAGTGAAGCGCAATTCAAAATACTTATTGAGCGCAATTGAAAAAAAATCCAGTTGAGAATTCTCCTTATTGAACGAAAATTATATTAAATTTTTTTTAAAACATGTAATATCAAAACCGTACAATATTAAATTCAAGTTTTATACAAAGTTTTGAGTCAAGTAATAGCGACCCCGTGTTATAATATTCGCAAATTTGGTACCGTGTAATATTGAAACTGTGTTTTACAATTACCGTGTTATGCAATGGACGCATGTAAAACGGCAAAATTTAAAATTTTATTATAGAAAATGAGTAAATCTGCTTTTGGATATTTGTGTTAAATCAGTGGCGTAGCGTGGGCTTTCGCAGCCTGGAGCCGACCGGAAATTTGTCGCCTCTCTATTTTAATTATTAGTCAAGAAAATTAGTAAAAGTAAAAAAAAAAGAAGCTTTAATTTTTTTTTATTGATTGAAAATGCACTTTTCGTGTTTTTTTCATAGCAAAATCTTTTATACACTTGTCAATATCAATATGTATGTCATGTTCAATTGCCAGAATGGCTCAATTTGTTAACCTTAACATGGACATAGTCGATCTGAGATAATTTTTGATTAATTTTAGCTTAGAGAAGCTTGCTTCTCTCGTAACTGGCATTACTGATGGCAGATGTTAAAAAAATTCTGAACATTATGCAATGTTTGGTAAGCCATCTTCAAGTTTGGACTCAATAATAAGTTTTAATAAAGCCCGAGAGAGAGAGAGCTGGACTTAATGAGTTCTTTTTTACAGCCTGGGTCTGTTGAAGCTACGAAATCTTGTAGACGTACGCGCTCAAGTTGGAATTCTTCTTTATTAATGTCTTGAGGAGCTAGATCTAAGTTGAATTCGTCCAAGCTTTTTTCATTTCAGGCCTTAAAAAAGCGTATTTTTGTGCTAGATTCTGCAACTGTTGGAATCTTTCTCGAATTTCAGCAGTTACTCTGTCTATTGAAGAAAACATTGTTCTCCTCAAGTCATCTTGTACGATAACTGAACATCTATACTTCCGTCGCCAAATACATGCTTGCTCCTGGTTCGTCTTGAGGAATCAAAAGAAATTTCGATCTCTTCACATAAACTTTTAGCATTTATTAAAGCGTCATCCACGAATTTCTCTCGTTTTGCTTCTATTACGGTCTGTAAAACACGTACTTTTTGAGCACATTGATGGATATTTAGTCCCACTGTTTACAAATAGTTTTAAGCATCATTGACTTTACACAGTACCGGTTGCCAGAAGCCGGATCGCATCCGTGCGGTCTCTCTTGGCTTGTGTCAGCGAGGACGCGATTTGGAGTTTGAAATATTTTTCGAATTTAAATATCGCGGTGCTTGCCGCCGCCCCTTTTCGTATGCCGCCCGGGACCAGGGCCCCCTCTGCACCCCCACTCTACGCTACTGTGTTGAATATTTTTACTTAATGAGAGCTGAGAAAAAATCGAAAAAGTTCAGTAATATTAAGGTATCCGTACACCTTCAAAACGTCATTTTCGCCGAAATTTTCGATTTTTGAATTTTGATTTTATTTTAAAATGTGAACTTTTTTCTTTAAAATGGTGCTTAAATTTTGTTTCTATCTAATTTAGAACTTAAGTTATGGGGATTTGAGTTTTACTCGGTAGCTACTTTTTGAAACCGGAAGTACAAGTCTACATTCCGGAAGTTGAAAAAAATGTTTGTTTACATTTTTATTTTACAAAGTATTGCTTAAATATGCAATAGTAGAAAATTTATACACTTTAAAATATGAATTTGAGTTTTCAGAATCTTCAGAAATATAATTGGCAACAGGTTTTTACTAATATTTTTATCCAGAATCTGGCAGGAAAAGAGAGTGTGTTATTGTTTGTTTACATTTGCTTACGATTGCGCAGCACTTTCTAAGTTTCTGTTAAATCCTTTTTTATTGCTGAAAATTTTAATTTTTTTCATTTAAAATGGGAAACTTAAAACGCAGAATTAATTCAAAGAGAAAACGCCAATTTCGTGGTAATGGATCTACTAATAAAGATTCCACAAATTGTAGCTCAACATCCACCAACGCCAGTTCTTCAAAGATCAAAATGCCTGCTGTTTTTGATGAGGAAATGGCAGAGTATGAGCATAAAACACTTACAGGAAATAGAATCATAGATATTGATGTCCTCTTAAATATTTTTTTACAACTTTGTTGCCCAAGATGTTTCGAAGAAGGCTTATTGCTTTCTGAGGATTCAAGGTATGGTTTGTACTCAAATTTTGTTATAAGGTGTAAACATTGTAACTTTTACTCAGGGTTTTCTAGTTCAAAGAAAACTTTAAACTGTCCTGAACTAAATACAAGATTTGTTTATGGTATGAGACAAATTGGTAAAGGTTTTTCTGCTGGATTTAAATTATGTGGTACGTTAAATTTACCCAAGCTCAGTAAAACTGCGTACACTAATCATGGGAACAAACTCATGTCTGTGATTTCAGAAGTTAGTGAACTATCAATGCAAAAAGCAGCTTCTGAACTGTTAGTGCTACATCCTTCTAAAAATAAAATAGTTGAATGTGGTGTTTCAGTGGACGGAACATGGCAGCGTAGGGGTTACACTTCCATGAATGGGTGTGTCGCAGCTATGTCAGTCGACACTGGTAAAGTAGTGGACATTGAAAAAATGTCGTCATATTGCCCAATCTGCAGAAAGATTTCTAAAATTCCTAAAAGCATTGAATCGGAAACTTTTGCAGCAGATCACGTATGCCATAGCAATTTTCAAGGTTCTGCGTTGAAAATGGAAGCTGTTGGTGCAACTAGAATCTTCCAACGTTCTATTGTGAAGCGAGGCCTTAAATATGCATAATATTATGGTGACGGGGATTCCAAGGGCTTTATCAGTGTCAAAGATACTTATGGTAAATATAGTGTCACAAAATATGAATGCATCGGTCATGTTCAAAAGAGAGTAGGTGCGAGATTGCCCAAACTAAAGTCAAAAAATAAAAATCTGTCTGGTAAAGGCAAACTCACTGACTCTTTTATTGACCGATTGCAAAACTATTATGGAGTTGCTGTTCGTAGCAATGTTGGAAACCTCTCCGGTCTTCAACAAAATGTTATTGCAGCCCTATTTCATTGCTCATCAAGTGCCAAGAAACCCATGCATGGACAGTGTCCCATCGGAAAAGATAGTTGGTGCTACTACCAGCGAGCACTATCTTGTGGCCAAAAACCAAAAGAAAAATGTAAAGGCTTGTCGTAATCTCTCACTACCCCTATGATTATTAACTCCCCTTTGCACATTATCTAAATTCGGGTATGTTGGATTCATAATTAACAACTACGTAATTAATAAATCACTATTATTTATTAATCCTTATGAGAGAAATACACAAATATTAATCAAACTTAAGAACAACAAATTACAGTGGAGTGAGCTCAGAATTCAATTATGAACGACGGAACATTAACTGAAACCTCGGCGGATAACGCATATAATCAAACTACGCATTTATAACTTAATTTAGGAAAATAACAGACCTGATATCCTTTTAAGACAGGATTCTTGACTATTTGAAGGATCTATAGAGCGGTTTCAATCCTTGATATCTTCAGTTACGTCCGAACCGAATTAATGAAGCTTTTTCAATAATCTTCCTTCAGCTAACAAACTTCACTTAGTTAAACTAATCTCCTAGAATCACCTTCTTAATCAATCTCGTAGTTAACTCCTCTATCAAAACACGTAGTCATCTTCATCTCTTCATTTCATTTCTCCCTTTTATATCTCTTTCGAACTCGCTAAACCCGAAACTATCTTATTTGCATAAGCCACACTTTTAGCTCTCAGCGGGGATTGGTTAAAATAAATACAATTTAAAAGAATTTGAGAGAAGGTTAGTGAAACGCGTAAGCACCCGTCACAATCCCCCCTCCGAGAAAAAAAGCGTGACTTATTGAAGGTCTAAACGACCTGCAAGAACTCGCTTAATTTACCTAACATCTGAAAAACACTGAACCTGCACAAAATTTTAACGACTCTATAATGCCTAAAAATACTGAACTTGTAGAAATATAACTCACGAACTTTATAATGCCTGAAAATACTGAACTTGTAGAAAGTTAACTCACGAACTTTATAATGCCTGAAATTACTGAACTTGTAGAAAGTTTTAACTCACGAACCTTAGAAACTTTAATTAAACTAGCACACAGAAATGACTAATCAAAAGGGGTACTCCACTCTAATTTATTGAACTTGTACAATAAATAGAATCCCTACAGTGCATCCCATTCGGGCGAAGATCAGGGGAAAACCTTTCCAGGAAAAAACCCTGATCATGCACTTTACTTAAGTGCTAATATAAATAAAATTTTACATTAATATCTTCTCACGACATCAAAGTTTTCATCGCATCACTATGTTCAGGGACTGCTGCCCTGAAAGGAAACCTTGTCAATTTTTTCTAAAACATGACATTAAATGCACAGAACTTTTATACAACTTCCTTATTGACATAAAATATGGCATACATTATATTATATATATATATAGTTTCATAACAAAATAACCTTTATCTGGTTTCATTTTCAAAAATTCCCAATCAATCGCACTGCGCTGTTAATGTTTTTTGTTAGTATTCCTAATTACGCCGCGCCCAGAAACCAGACACTACTTATACATCTTAATAATTACACACAAAAATATATACATTTTTTACATAGAATATATTACAACAAACAATACAAGTAATCTCACATATAAAGCCTCGTCTTTAATGTGTAGCAAAACAATTGCAATTCAACAAATGTTTTTCCACAATTTGGAAAAAAATTAAATACAAAAGTCTTTTCAACCGATATGAAAATGCACACAACTCAGTGACGCTTTTGTACGCTAATTTTACCAAAAAAAATAGACTAGCCCACATAGAAAATACTCCGAACTGTCTGTCAGAGGAAAAAAATAAACAAATTAGAATTATACAACCTGGTTAGTCTTTAGATCCAATCTACATAGGCTTTGTCTCCAACCATGGCCTCTGTGCTGGATGACCTTGTCCTAGGGTTGTCCACTCTGCGCTCCAACCTTCTGGGTCTCCTCTTCCATCGAGTCCGTTGAAGTTGATATGCTCCTGCTGAGGCGTTGTTTTCATGTGTAAGAACTGGAACTTGGCTGTTGTCCACTCGACGTCGGCTCCGAAGATTGTATGGACAGCTCCTTTCCTGATGAGGTCTGTTGTACTTGAATCTGTGGGATGGTCCTGGAACTGCTCTTTCAGAACTATTTTCTTCCACCTTTCTATACCGCTTTCTGGAGGGGCGAGAGGGCATTGACGAGGAAATCTTTCTTTTTTCTCGTGATACCTGTGTCTGTGGTCTCTTCTTCTTTTGTTTGTTTTCATTCCAAGAGTCTGGCCTTCCTCTTTTCTCTCTTTCAGTCCAGAAAGGTCTTTTTTTCCTGAAATTATATACCCCCCCCCCCCGAAGAAACAGCAGATTTCGTCTGTCCACGTTTTTTCTCACCTCCACTCCATCGCGTCTATTCGCAACTATATCTTTACTACCATTTACATTTCCTGATTTCGATCCTTTACGACAACCCCCACTACTCTCCGATTGCACCAATCTCGACTGCCCATCATCCGACCTGACTGATGCCACTGCACCATGATCACTACTATTGTCACTTTCCGACTCGGCAACACTGTCTTCTCTTTGATGGTAAATTCTCACTTGGTCCACATTAACCGTTATCTTTTACCAAATTTTAATATTACTAAATTATTATTATTTTTTACACTCAGAACTTTATATGGGCCCTTAAACTTTGGCATAAATTTACCTACTGTTTTCTTACATTTTGAACTTAACGGGTGCGTTTGAACTAATACTAGATCATCAACTTTCACATTATTTTCACGCCTCTTTTTATTATAATATTTTGCCCACTTCTCTTGCTGGCGCTTTGTATGAACTCTAGCCTCCTCAAACAACCTTTCTATGTTCCCACAAACTAAATCTTGATCCATCAGTTACCATAACTAAATTCTGAAAAGGGGTGATTAAATTTCGACCTAAAAATAATTCCGCCGGTGTTTTACCCGTTGTCTCATGTACTGCTGTCCTAATCGCATAACCGAACTCTTGCAGAAATTGATCCAGTTAGTGTGATTATCCGCGACAAACTCGAAATCATTTTTAAAAGAGTGCGATTAACTCTTTCTGTTTGATTAGCTTGTGGGCGATATGCCACAGTTTTTAACGTGTTTTATGTGCAACCTGCGACATACTTGCTCAAAAACTTCGATATCATTTGGGGGCCGTTATCGGTAATTAATTTTACAGGAGCTCCATAACGCGCAATATAATTCTCAAAAAATGCATAGGCAATTGCTTCAGCCGAAGCTTTCCTTAAGGGAACTATTTCAACCCATTTAGAAAAATTATCTGTAATTACTAAAATAAATCTATAGCGTTCTGGACTAGTTGCAGGGTATGGGCCTAACAAATCTAAAGACACGATTTCATTCGGAAAATTCGTTATTATCGGAATTAACTGACCAGCTGGTAATCCGTTTTTATAATTGACTTTTTGGCATTGGTCGCAGGTTGCTACATATTTATAAATGTATTTCCTCCTGTACGGGAAATAACACGCATCTTTTAATTTTAAGTAGGTTTTCTTTTTGCCTAAATGACCTGCCATCGGCGAGTCATGAAATTCTCGCATAACATCTTTACGTAATGTTTTAGGTATAAATACCCTTAATTCACCTAGTGTGGTTGTATATTTTGCTTAATATAGCAAACCGTCAACGATTTTTAAAGTCATTGGACCAATTTCTGCAGATTGATTCATTAATGGAACTATCGTCCGGATTTTCCAAATACTTCATGATGTGCCCTAGCTCCGAGTCATTTCTCTGTTCCTCTCTCAACTGTTCTCTAGACGATAATACTAACGATCTAATCACCGCACAAGACACCTTTGGTTCTTCATTACTTTCTAACGGGTTTCTAGACAACATATCAGCCACTAAATTTTGCGTACCTGGGCGATGTTCCATTCTACATTAAAATTTGCCAGCTTAAGCGTCCACCTTATCATTCTAGACGACAAATTCTTTCCATTCGTTAATTTGGTAAGTGCAGCATGGTATGTTATCACTTTAACCGGCAAGGATCCGAAATACGTGCGATATTTATTTAATGCCCATATGACAGCTAAACATTCACGTTCCGTCACACTATAATTCCTTTCTGCTAGGTTTAAAGTTCTCGAGGCAAACGCCATAGGCCTATTATTCTGTGTCAATACTGCTCCTACCCCCACGGAGCTCGCATCCGTATAGAGTTCAAAAGGTTGGGAAAAATCTGGTAATTGTAACACTGGAGCTTCTGTCAGTGCTTTCTTAATACGATCAAAGGCTTCCTGCGCTGATTCCGACCAACGGAACTTAGAGTTTTTTCGTTTTAAATTATATAAGGGTTCACACATGTCTGCGTAGTTTTTAATAAACTTTTGATACCAACCGTCATTCCTAAAAATTTTGCTATTTCTTTTGCAGTTTTCGGAGGTTTCATTTCAATAATTGGTTTTACCTTCTCCTCATCTGTTTTAACTCCTTCTTTATTAATAACTAAACCCAAATAACGTAATTGTTCCCTCGCGAAATGACATTTCTCGCGATTCAACGTCAAACCAGCCTCCTGCAACAATCTGAATACTTCCCGTAAGTGTTCTACATGGTTTCAAAAGATGGAGACGAAATAATCACGTCATCCATATAACAATGGCAAAACGCCAGAGGACTGGCTTGAGGATCATCTCTATGGCCCTTTGAAAATTTGGAGCTGCCCCGAAAGGCCAAATGGCATGCGAGTAAATGCAAAAGTACCATTTTTTGTAACAAACGCCGTCTTATGAACATCTTTGGGTCTACTGCCATCTGAAAGTATCCGCTGCGTAAATCAGTGATGTCATAATTTCGGTGTGCGGAATATTAGTGATCAAATCATCAATTATTGGTAGCGGATATCGCGATATTCGTGATCGCATTTAACTTCCTATAATCTATTGCAAACCTATAAGCTTCTGGGTCATCTAACGGCAACCCGTTTTTCTTCCGCCATAAAACAACTGGAGACGCATAGGCAATGTTGTTGAACTATTGTTCCAATCACATAACATTTTCTGAACATGGTAGTCGATTATACCCTGTTTGACCCTGCCATAGCGATAAGGTCTCGAAAAAACAGAAGGACTATCACCCGTGTCAATTTCATGACAAAATACATATGTCAGACCAGGCTTAAGCGAAAACAACCCATGAAATTCCTGAAACAAAATCTGCAATTCCTGTTTTTGTTTTGAATTTAACTTAGTGTTAGATAAATCTATTTGAACCGGTTCGTCCAAAATTGCCACTTTTTCCGTTTGCGAATCCGGAATGATTAACGATTTTGACAGGAAGTCCAAACTAATCTTTGCATGTGACATAAATCAATACTAGGATGCATGGATATTGCATCTCAGCAATCACATGAAATTTCCACAACTTCGAAAATTCTCTTATTTTAATTCTCAACTCAACTGTGCTAAATTTCTGCATTGTGATCCTTGAGCTGTAACTACTTCAGCTAACGATTTTTAATAGGACAGAAAGAAAATATGACCGGTACGTTTTTTCTGAAATAAATGACTCTTCCGCACCTGTATCCAGAGCGTTTTTAGAAATGTATCATGCAAAAGAATCGGTACATACGGAAGTTCAACTGGTGATAATCGCAATGAATTAATTTTAATTCTAATAGGAGGATTTGACTTAACTAGCGATCGTTTACCTCCCGCAACACGATCGCTTAGAAGTTTAAATTGGCATTCTTTGCCTTTCGCTGTTGCAATCAACACGCCTCCAATTCTGCTTTGCGAATCATCATTAGACCCTTCCTAACCACCATCCTACGGTTCTGATATCGGTCTGTTCTCTGATTTGCTGATTGTAGCGATTTCCACCCTCGAATCCCTGATTTTGATAATTACGACGAGAAAAATTATTTGCACCCCTGCCTAGTCCTCTTTGATCATTTTGACTATTTCCGACCCAGTATCTCTCCAATTTCTATTATTCCTTCTTCCCTCAGGATTCCTACTCACATCCCAACTTCGTCTAGCAAAATTATTACTCGAACCCTGGTTTTCCTGCAGCTATGACGTTCCTCATACCGTCTACCAACTCTATCAATTGTTTTCGTTTGGGGTTTCGAACTTCTAAATAATCCATTATTTGGGTTCTAGTCGCATTACTATGTGATCAATCAATTTTAACTCATCATAATTCAAATCAAAGTTTATGAATTTTTAACAGCTGAAAAATAAAGTCTGACGGGTCTTGACCTCTCCGTTGTTTTGATGAAAAAAACTGAGCTTCTAGCTCTGATTTATTCGTATTACCGGAAAACTATCTGACAATTTCTTTTTAAGTGTTGCAAATGCAGTCGCTTCTTCATTTACACACTCGAACCCAATTACCTCAAACCAGTCTAACGCCTCCCAATTAAATGACCTTTTAAATACGCACATGCTAGATTCGCTAGTATTTTCAATAGGCTATATTGTCATCAATATTCGAGATAAACTCAGACACATTTTCTTTACCTGAAAAAATAACTCCGGCAAAACTCTAAATCCTG
>BMAO01031350.1:0-22278 GCA_019973975.1 Trichonephila clavata
AGAAATGTGAGGCTATTATTAAAATAATAGGCCATAACTCTAAAAATATTCATATAATAAGAATTATGTTAAATATTCTCTAGAAATAAATTTAAATATTAGGTGATTAAAAAAGTTCCATAGAAAACATTTATAGTATTTTGAGTTATCGAGCTTATAATGGTAAATTTGAAAAATTTAAATGCCCACTTATGGTGGATTAAAAAGACTCGTCTCTGTTTTTTTCTTATTTTATGTAATTTATTGTAACTCGGCTTCTATGTAACATAGAAATAAAATCGTAGATATTTTATGTCAAATATTTTATTTTTTCAATAAAATAAAAGCCAAAAAAATAAAAAGCGTTTTGATTCAAATTGAAAATTTCAACATGTTCGGGTACCTTAATGATATTAGAAATTTTAAGCAAATTACAAAGCTTTAGCAAAAACTACTTATAAGAATTTTAAAAGAAAATTCTTTCTAAGAGAATAAGAAAATTTTCAAAATTTGTCATGTTTTAGGGAACACATAAATAATCTATAAACAATATTATTCATAGCATGAGATTAAATTTTTCTGCCACAGAAATGATATTTATCATTATTCTGTATTGTATGATGTGCATTTTAAACTGTAACTTTCCATTTATTATTGTTATCTATCTTTTATTTTATTTTAAAGTGAAAAATTACAGTTATTTTTAAAATAAGCTTTTCAACAAAGAATAAAACGAAATAACTTTTTCTTTCTCTTGAATACTGAAAGCTTTCTAAAAGAATTCTATGTTTAAAATTTTGAAAATTGATGGCGTCTGATAAAACGAAAAATTTGCTCTATAAGTGTAAATGATTAATGCGGAATCTGCAGCATGCCTTGGAGAGTAATAGTAAAAGATAACATATTAAGAAATCACTTAACATAGTTTTTTTTATTTTCAAAAAAATGTAATTTATTATGCCTTATATGAAACTGGTGTAAGGAATGCATGCTAAAAAACTTTTTTTAACAAATTTATTAATTTTGTAACCAAATATGCATTTTCAAGATGCATTTAAAAATTTTATCGATATTTTTATTCTGTAACTTTTTAAAAACACAAAAATTTACATATTTTGTATTAATTTTGTATATACATTTAAATTGAAATAAAAACTCATAAGCTTTCATGTTTTATTACTATCTTTACTTATTCTTACAAAAGCAATATGTATTCGTACACTTTGAAATAGATTTATAGATACATTATAAATTTATTAATTTAACTCTTATGTTTGATAAAGCATAGAATTTTAAAAATTTTTGTGCTTATTCAAAAAAAATACCTTTTTAAAACAAATTTTGTGACGTTATTATAAACTTCGAATTGTAATACTTATCCTTAAAAATTTTTTAATTACATTTTTCTTCTTACGTTACCAAAAAAATACTAAGAATAAGAATTGCATTTTGTTAATGCTAACAGTAATGTCAATACTTTAAACTACTTTAGAATATAATAACGTGATCTTCAATATCAAAGCTCTATCATTATCAAAGCATTGTGGCAAGGTTAATAAATTATCATCATAAGGATTTTATGAAATTCAAAATACCCAAAAATATGCCGTATAAAACTCCCACTGTTTATTTGGAAAATAATTCGCCGTCTGGAAATATTCCTGTGATTATGAGCAAAACATTATTGTGCTAACATATTGCAGAAATATATTCATTGTCCGTAGACTAGAAAAATTTTGGACATCGCTATATTTGTAAGATAAGCATTTTATATCATGAGAAAGCAATAATTCTATAAATATATAATGGACTAGTCGTTACCCTCCCGCTTCGCTGGGTATTTCATGATGTTTTATAAATATATCTGTTTATATTCTGACAGTCAGACAGACATACAAAAATTTTAAAAATTGGTTTTTTGTTATGAGTACCGTATATACTTTTAGTGCATTAAGTAAAAAGCTGCTAATTTGAAATTACAAACAGACATTTCAATTTTATTTATTTGTATAGATATAGATTGGGATTATAATAACCATTGTTTAAATGTGACTAAAAATGTAAATAAAAAAAAAAGGATTTAAAACTAACCGTAAAACTTATCAATTTTTTGTTTCTTGCATTGTTTTTTACTTATGAAGCCTTGATTTACTATTTTTAAAAGTACATCCGAAACAGCCGATGCTCTACTTAACTGAACAGTGAGATAACTATCATAAAAAAAATTATCGCACGTGTCAGCGTATTATCATGTGCGCGTAACACTGTTATGTCTCATGAAGAGCATCGGTCGCCAGTAACCAAAACAAAGACTTCATTCGCTCAGCTTGGCGTTCAATTTGGCGTTCATCTTGGCATTCAGTTTCACGTTCACCCGTATAGTTTCCGTTCCCGTAAGAATACGGGAATAAAATATAGCCTATGTTACTCCCGTTAATATAGCTTTCCATTAGTGAAAGAATTTTTAAAATCGCGCCAGCCGTTTCCGAGATTAGCCGGAACAAACAGACAGACAGACAGACAGACAGACAAAAATTTTAAAAATTGGTTTTTTGTTATGAGTACCGTATATACTTTTAGTACATTAAGTGAAAAGCTGCTAATTTGAAATTACAAACAGACACTTCAATTTTATTTATTTGTATAGATGAATAGATACGTTTTTGAAAATCAACTAACGAAAAAAAAAACTAAACGCTAGAATGAAGAAGATAATTTATGAGTTTGAAAATCTGGTAGTTTTTCATTTCTATCAAGAGCATGATTGAAAGAAACAAAGCCAATACTGAAAGGTATTACAATGGCTATTGGTAACTAATTGCTATTGCTAATGGCTATTGCCCGGGTTGTCGAGTCGTAGGTTCGAATCTTGTTGCCAGTGGAGATTCCCCGTGTACAAGGGTTAATGCACGTTGAATCTGTAATGACTCAAAGCAATCGAATATAGTAATTGGATACTTTAGTATTCTGCGTCATTTTTATTGTTGATATAAAGTACGTAATTAATGTTAATACGTTAATTATTTTTAACCAGAAAATAAATACAGTCAACTCTTCCTAATTCAAACCTTCGATAACATGAATCTCTCACTAATTCGAAGTATATCCTCATCCCCTAAAAAAATCATAATATTTCCATCTAAAACAATACTTTTTGGTAAACTTAATATTCGAAGTTTTTCTGTGGCCGTCCAGAATACAACACGCGATAATTTGAAGTAATCTAAGAAAACTATCGACAATTCAAACACTCACTACCATGCAGAGTCCTGTAGCAAACAGGTTAAAGTTTACATGTTTTGTGTTGTATTGTCATCCCTGTAACGTAACCAATTTGATGACCACCTCCGATAACTCTGACAAAAGCTCAAGTGCCACTAAACAAACTACACAACTTTTCCTTCAAAATCATGTTGATACGGACATTTTTCAAGCTTCTGTTATTCTAGAAAAATCTATTGACAAAGTCAGATTAAAAACCATAAAACAAAAAAGACAACAGACTTTTTCATCGAAAAAATTAATTATGCACGGTATGTATTCTTTCGATAGTTGTTTTTAATATATAAATGTATTCATTTTTGCAGGACCATTAACTTCTTTAATATTTATACTGTATACTGTGTACGTTTTAAAAATACTTCAAAATAATTTTATACATATTTAATTGATGTTTGTTGTTGTTTTTTTACATTGTTTTAGTATTAAATGTGTTAGTAAAAAATTTCTGTTCGTGTATTTGGGAAGGTTTTTCCTAACCTCTTGATAATTCGAAGTTTTTCACCGGTCCCTTCAACTTGGAATTATCAAGAGTGGACTGTACCTAAAAAGTAATTATCTCTATTCGATGTGTAGATACAAAATTACGAAATCCACTACAATTTATCAAACATTTCACTCGTTATTCATCTGATTATAGTAGTGAGAAAACAAGAAAAAATACATAACTTAACAAATAAATATTTATTTCAGCCAGAAAATCATAGATATCCATAGAAACACGTTAATTTAGTCGGACGAATCTGGTACTGCTGATAGATTTTTATTGGGAAAACTTAATTTTACCGTAGTTGACACTTCTTTATTGAGACTGTTTTTCTTACTTAAAAAACAGAAAAGAAAATGCTTTTTTTATATTAGTCTTGATATTTCAAAATTGTGAATAATGAAGTAAAATAAAACATTTAGTATAGAGGTTTCCTTCTCTATTGTAAGTCTTTCAAAAATAATATCAACAATAATGACCAATCTATGTAAATTTGTTATTTATGTAAAATTTGTGTATATCAATATACATAAATTTATATAATATATAAATATATATAATATACAAATGTATATATATATATATATATATATATATATATATAATCAAAATTTCTCTACAAGAGAGATGAATTAACATGATTAATACTTAAATGAATTGCAATTCCAAGATCACCAGACAACAGAATTTAAAAGGAGATATGAAAAAATTAAAATAATAGAGTAAAATATAAAAGAATGGATGCTACAATATTATCAACATTGCTGACTTAGGACAGCTTGTATACAAAAAAATTCCTCTTAAAAAATTTATCTGTATAAAAGTGGGGTTGAACATGTTTTTTGGCCAGCCAACCTTCCCCCTTTCTGCAAAAACCAATTGGAAATAATGGATATGAAATCTAAATCCATTATGAGAAAAAGGTAACTTACCTAAAAATTGCATACAAAAATGCAGAACCCGCGCTAAATCTGAGTACAATAAACAAGTTATTGCCAGATTCTGAAACCAAATAAAATTTCAAAACAAGGCAATGGCTGAAAATTAGCACTTAGCAAAAGTATGTAAAGAATAGAAATAATAAAATAAGAATTGTAAACATACAACCATTATCTTAGAGACTCTTAATATGATTTAAAAGTTATAAAAAATTTTAAAAAGTAATTTTATCTAAAACTAGAAATCGGGGGTATTTAAAACAAACAAGGAAGAATAATAAATCTATAATATTAACCTGTTAAAACTATGCAAATTTAATCCTTTCTATTTAGAATTTCTTTATTCAAATATCTATTAATAAAATTAATTGGGTAGTTTTGAATTAAACAGTATTTAGTAAGATGTTTATAGCTTTTTATTTTTTCTGATTTATTTGAAACTAGAAATTTATTGTGTAGTGTGTAATTAATAACAATATTTCTGAATATAGAAACATGCACATTACTCTCCCAATGCGGTACTTTTATAATATTGAAATTAAGGTCTTCTCGTTTATCATAAATATTAGTAACTATTTTATTATATTTTAATTTAATTTCTATATAAAAAAATTGCTTCACACAATTGTTACTATTTGTCTGTATTAAATTAAGATATTGTGGATAAAAACTAATATTAGGTTTAAAGTTGTCTTGCTTGCCAAAAATGATTATATCATCTATATAACGAAAAAAGTAATATTCTAAGTTGTCTGTGAAACTATTTCAAAATAATGTAAATATAAATTGACAAGACAGTTGCTAGCTGGGCCACCTTGTGGTAGACCCTTAATCTGTTGATAAAAATAATTACCATTATGATAAACATAATTCTCTTTTAGAACTAATCTAAGTAGAGAACCAAATCTATGATATTTTACATTTTTAAACAAAGTATCTTTATGTAATTTACAAGTGTTTTTATCATATCATCAATATTAATAGAGTTATAAAGATCTTCAAAATCTAAACTAAATACTGAAAATATCTTTTTATCTTTAATTTGTGCAATAAGTTCTGTACTATTTTTAAGAATGGCTGACGTTTTTAGATTATTTATTGTAACATTTCATGTAGAATTTTGCCTGATTTGCTGATATATGTATTAAAACCATTAGTAACGGTTTTAAGCTTTACTGTATCTTTATGAAATTTAGGAGTAAGAAATACATGTGGAAATTTAAAATTATTATTAATTTGTATTTTAATTGTTTATGAAAAGCCAAAATTCGATTATTTATTTCTGTATCAGAAATTGATGACCTAACAAAAGCTGTATTATTTTCAAAATGTTTGTTGAGCATTAAACTAGAATAGTATTTACAAATGAAGGTAAAATTTCCAGACACTTTATCAATATAAACTATAATAAATTTATTTTTTTATTTTTTAATCTGATTTTTAATATCATTAAAAAAGATGTTTTTATCTGTACTAAAGTTATATTTATTAATCTGTTGTGAATGTTACATTTAAACTCTGTGAATGCCTCTCTATAGGCATACAATATATTTTTTAGCAATTTTGTGTAAATGAATTGCTCAATATCATTATATAACTGATTTTTGATAATTTTATTATTATTGGAAATCATAAGTCTAAAACCAGTACCTTTATTCATTATATTTCTAAGATTATTGTCTTTTACAATATTGAGGTCACCAGTGTTAACATGCTTGTGATAATTATCTTTGAATTCTTTAAATTCATTACAATAACATATTAAATTTCTTGCCATATAGGTACATTATAGTTAAAAATTGATCTACCCCTTTTTTATTACATTTAAAAGCCTTTTTAATAGTGATATTTTGAATTGGGAAAGTTGACATGTGTTTTTTTAAAAATGCTAGAAAAATTAATATTATTATAAGATATATTCATGTATAATAATATACAATATTCTGTTTGATATTTTTTATTTACATTGACTTTTATTTTATGTTTATGCTTCAGAAATTTGCGAATGTCTCTTATGATATGTAAATCATGACTATCTATAATTTTATCTGAATTTATTATATTTTCCGTAATACATATTTCTGTCTTACTTAAATCCAAACATGAAAGATTTAATGTGCTTTATGTTAAAATTGTTCTCGAAACTATTACATGTATCACTAATACTTTTTAAATAACATCTTCGTCTCTGCTTAACCTTTTAGTCCTATCCCCTCTAGTTTTTCTTTTATTAGTCTTTTTGATTTCATTATCGTAAAAATAATTTGAGGATTTTGTTTAATAGCATTGAGAATATTTTTCCTTGATATAATACATTTATGTGTATATTTTGAAATATATATATTTATATATATATATATATATATATATATATTTCAAAAATATACACAAAATAGCTATAAAACCTAAGATAAGTCATGATAGAATATATATATACATATGTATATATAGTAAATTTGTTATTCATAATTTGAGTTAAATTATAATTAAATCGGAATGTGTGGGAATGAAGTTTCTAAATTAAAGACATTCTTTTGATGTTCTCACATTTCATCAATTTTGAGATCCTTTTCAAAAGCATAAAACTTTTTACATTAATTTCTTTTGAGAATCTTTGTTAACTACATTATGTTGAGAAACCCCTATTGAAATTGCGTGTTATTAAAACAACTTTCAGTAACGAGAGATAATGGAAAAATTCTCTTTTCTGAGACATAATACTATTTTCTTTCTGTACTTTATTGCTGCGTTTTTAGTGTATAGTTATTAATGAAATTCCTTGAGAATAATATGTGAAAAAGAATTTAAATATGGGAGTGTTGTTACACTTATCTACTCTCAAATTGTGTTATTAAAGTATTATTTTATCCATAATTTTTTTTAATATTGATCACTTAAAGTTTAGAAAGGATACTTTAAGAGCTTCAATTCAAGAAAAAAAATAAGATATATTAAGAAATACACAAAATAAAGATAATCCTCAAGAGGTATAGAAAGCCAAAATTAATAAATAATATATATATAAGAAGAAGTATATAAAAATAAAACTTCGAGATCCTAGAAAAGTATAAATAAAAAATATGATCAGTATTCCTATACAATAGCATGGACATCAAACAACAAATTTGAATAATGATTAGTGTCGCTGACTGCTGTGCCGTAGGGCCTGGGTCCGAATCCCGGAGAAGTCATGGATGTTTATAAATGTATGGTGCCTTTGTGGCATGGGGGTACTCTAAATAGCTGTCGAGCCAATCTAGTGAGTCTAGTGTAAGGGAAAGAGGTGGGAGGCATTATCAACCCCAGGGTGTTCTCTCTCAAAATTGGGGGGGGGGGCGAGCAAAATAGCACTGTCACCTGCATGGTGCTCAGAGCTACGGGTAACGACAGGCATACAACTTAGCCCTTTCTCATGATGAATTTTGTGGGCCTCATTCTGGCCTTTTTCGGTCAGCTGGCATTAGCAACAACAACAAACATATTGTTTTATTTGAGAATCATTCTTCTAGATTGGTAATTGTTGGATCATATAAACAAGCTTCAAAATAATGAACTTGAAACTCTTTCATTTTCTGCTATTCGAGCATACGTAAATCCAATATAGCTTTATGTTATATCGAATATTAAAATTCTACGTTTTTGTTACTTATCCCAATGGATCGAGATCCTCGATTCGAGGATAACATCAGACCGAAGCCTACGAAATTTAGCATTGTAAGGGGGTGGGCTAAAATACACATCTGTCGTTAGCCGCAGCTTTCAGCTTTATGCAGGAGACATTACGATTCCTCTCAGCTGCACCCCAATTTTGAGAGAAAAATTGTGGATGATCTAGGGTACTCCTACCCTTCTTCCCTTACCCTTCGTAAGAACTTTAGGCTCGCCGAACTTTTAAAGTACTACCATACCGAACAGGCACGATATATTTACAAACATGAATGGCTTTTTCGGGATTCGAGCCCAGGACCTAAACACAGCAGCAGTGTCACCAAACACTATCCCGTTTGAGGGGCTAGAATATAAAAATGCTTTGCTTAACTAGATAAAATCAGTTAACGATATTTTTTCTATTCAAATTGAAGGACAGATTTTCTGCCCTATATGAGAAAAAAGTGATTAAATTGTCCAAAAGCATTGTGCAGCTCTCAGGCATGCCATTTATGAATAACAAAAGGAAATATATGATAAAAATTTACATATTGAATTTCCAGAATCGAGCAAAAAAACAATATTATTCAAAAGTAATCTTATTATAATTTATTCAAATCAAGTATACAATTGCTCGCTTTACAATAATAGAAATTGTAAAAATATGTTAATAACCACTAAAAATAGAGCTTCAGAATTTTACCTTTCAGAAATAACATATCTTATTTTCATAAATTTCACATTTTATCATAGCTTCGTAAAGCTGAGACTTACGAAAAAGTACATCCCCCCTTTAATACTTATATAAGAAAACTTTTTTTATAAACTCAATATGAATCGATTATTTTAAAAGATATATCAATTTATATATATGTTACCGGCAAAGTATGAAATCCCGACATTCTATAGAATTACTAGGCTTTGTACAGAATGCCGGACATTTTTAGGCAAAGTATGAAGTATGAGAATTATTACATACTTTGCCTAGGAATTATATATAATGTCTGGACATTCTATAGAATGACCAAAGCTTTTTAGGTAAAGTATGAAAAGAGGTCATGATACGGCTACTATATCACTAACATACATTCCTAAAAAATACAAATGTTATTCTGAAGAAATAATGAGAGTGTCATTCAGAAAATTGTACAAAATACTTTAACAAAAAAAAATTTGTACCAACAAAATTTATGTCTCTCTTATAAAGGAAGATCAAATTTTCAGATAAAAATAAGAAATAAAAATTAACCTACTCGTTGCACCATTGTAGGCTTAAATCACATTTTGAATTAAACTTCATTACATTTTTCCCGCAAAAACAATTCTTATTTTGGTACTTTGTTTTACACACACATTTGATAAATCCTTGGTGTAATTGCAACCGATGGGAGAGGAATTTCGTGGACAGGAACATCTTTAATTCTAAGCAAATTCTTGGGTACAAAGTTAATTCTGATTTCGCATATACTTGTATTAAAATTCCTTTACAAGCTTCAAGTCGTTAGATAGCATCCTTTCCCACTCACTTACAAATGCCAATATATAGGCATTCGGAAAAAATCACAGGTTTCACAACCTTTATTAAAATAATTTTCTGGGGTTTTTTTTGTTTTTTTTTTTCTGACAGTTTTCCAAAGGTGGATTTACAGTTCAATATCATAACTTCTAACGTTTTTGCATTTGATTGAAAGTTCTTTCGTAATTTTATCACTTTCTTCCGTTACCGATGGCCAGATGAGCTTCATGAAGTACTTAAAAGAACTCACAAAATCCGTGAAGTAATATTGTATAGCTTTGCTTCCCAAACTTTTTATCCCCACCGACCGGTCAACCTTTCGTCATTTTACCGTGGCCAGGATAGACCGTTGATTGTTTATGTCTAAAATTCTTTTGATTTAAAAATTGTAATTGAATTGTATTTAAACATGCTTCAGAATAGAATTCATCTCCACCAAAAAGTAAATATAAAGTGATTTTAAGTGAAATATATGAGGGCTATTTTTTAAGTAAGGTCCGTTGGCACGTATAGTTCCCTAGTTTACGCATACGCCGCAACGAGTCTCTGCATCACTGTCCAGCATCCTTTGCGAACACACTCGCGCCATTTCCAGCTTTGTAGCAGTCGTGTAAGCTGCGCTGAGCGTCTTTAAAATGTTTAAGATGATTGAATCGCACGCCAAGTGGGATATAGGTCTGTTATCCGTTTTTTGACTGCGAGAAACATGTCGGCAGCAAATATTCATCGCCAGATAATAGAAGTTTATGGCACTGAAGCAATGAATGACATCAAATTTCGAAAATGGGTCAGGAAGTTTAAATATGAGAGCCTCGCACTTCTCGAACGACTCAGGACTTTATCGAATCTCTTGGCTGGGAGGTTTTGGACCTTGCACCTAGCGATTTCTACCTTTTCCGGCACCTCAAATACAGTCTTGGTTGGAAGCGCTTCAGTGACAAAAAAAAAAAGGGAAAGAGGCCGTGAACTCTTGGCTGTCCGGTCCAGGCGGCAAACTTCTTTGAAAAGGGTTTTCAAAACTTAGTTCTAAGGTATGACAAGTGCATTAATAAACACGGCAACTATGTAGAAAAATAGGCAAAAGTATGCACAATCCTAAAATAAAGGTTTTTTAAAACAAAATACTGTCGTTTTTTTTAAATAAACGGACCTTACTTAAAAAAATCCCTCGTAAAATGGAAAGTCACACAAACACGAGAAAAATACACTGAAATGGAAATAATTTAATAATCTTTGAGTGATCCCCAACACCATTTGATCCATGGACCGCGGTTTGGGGACTTCTACTGTATAGTACTCGCCTTCTTTAACAGGTCAAATGATTTTCCTTTCTTTTCCACCAACCGTAGCTATTTGGCAACCAATAGTCCCTGGGTTCCTTTTTAGTAGTCTTTTTACCTTTTTTTAAATTAGTTATTGACTTCTAGTAAGTATGAGTTTTAAAAAAATGTGTTTTTTCCTTTATTTCTTTACTTATTTTGCACCATTAATTCGAATTTTAGGCAGTTCATCATCGAGTAGTTGTTTCATTTCTATAGACCATGACTCCTTCGTCAAACCTACACCTTGTACCCTCATTTTCATGCAGCACAGGGAAAAAAACAATTTTGGTTGAGCAAGTGTAAAATTGGGGATTTTGACACTCTCGAACAAATCGCAAAATTGCAACTGAAAAATTCAGATCCTGAGACACGCTTTAAAAATCTCGTGCCTTGCCACGCAATATTTGAAACGAATCGGAGATGTATTTCATGCTTTGCTGGTTTCTGATTAGGCGTTCTATCGAATGCTTGAGCAGTGTGGAATGTGAATCATTTCATACATTGCAGTTAGTTTAGGTATTCTATAGAATGCAGGATTTCATACTTTGCCGATAACGTATACTCTAATAAACGCTAACTTATTATCTTCTTTTGGAACATTAGCAAGGTTTTGACAGAAATAATCTGTTATTTCCATACATATATGCTTAATAGACATACTATTAGAAAAACATTGAAAATGTATTTCATAAATAAATAATAATACTCTATTAATGTAATTGCATTTTCATTGATATTTGATTGTATAACTTACCATCCAAATTTAGCAAGGTAAGAAATAAATCCTTGTTCACTTTCATTCACATTATTCAGGAATATATATATACATTTATTAGAGTTATATCCAGATTCATTTATTCATTACCTTTGACAGTTCCACATCAACATTTCTTCGTTACTTTAAAATCACACAGAAAAACCTAAATAATTGTACTGATGTTATTTTTGACTGTAACCTTATTTCAGGATGCAAAGGTAAGGGAATAATTCTCAGCTGATTTCCCAGGTGTATTTTACTTCAACGCATTACACTGAGAGGGAAATGACAAACATGTTTGCATATAATACTCTTTAATGGAGATATATTGAAATTGAAAATCAAATATTTTTCTCGATTCCTTTAAGTCTCTAGTTAGAAAACTGTTTAGAATTAGGAATGTGCCTGAAGCGGAAATGGAATATTTTTTCCCTTTTCCAATAAGCATAAGCTGTTTTAAAGTATCGTAATGATCGAATTGCCAATTTTTAGAGTTAAAAATTGGACTTAGATGTAAAATATATATTAATCAAAAAATTTCAGATCAAAATGTGAGACGAAATAAGAATTCTTATAAAGATTTGGGAGAAATAAACTTTTTTTTCTAAGAACTATATTTTTCTAGCAAAGTAACTATTTTAATTTGAAGTATGTATGGTATTTGATGCTTTTTTTATATATATTTTTACGAAGAAATGATTTATTACACTAGAAAAGAAAATATGCTGGGTTTAAAAAGAAAAAAATATCTATATATATATAATAACTAATTCAAAATCAAGAGAGATAGGAGAAAAAGCTTCGAAAATAACTAGTACTTAAAGGAAATTTATAGTACAGAAACAAATGGATTCCTAACAAATGGATGGAAGCCAAGCATTGTAGACAAATATAAAAATATGTTTCCAGTCATAGCTAAAAAATGGAGACTTTAATCTTAATCTACATGGATATTAGTTATCACAATAAAAGTATGAGATTTAACTCAAGAGGAAGATGAAAATGTAAGGCTTGTGATATGATCTATGCATTTTGCAAGTAAGTTTTTAAAACATAAAATTTAGAGAGAGTGACTAAGTAAAGATTAATTAATATTTTTACTCTTACTAAAGTTAAAATATTCTTGTACTTCTTTGATTAAATATTAACTTCTATATTAAAGTATACATATTTTTAATATTTTAATAGTTTAATTGTTTTTAAGTAAAACAAATAATTAATTTTTAATAATAAAATAGCTAATTAAATCTCTAATCTGAAACTATTACATAAAAAATTACTTCACTCATTCCCAGGAATCATTTTCAAAATTTATTTAAAATATAATTAAATAGTTATTTTTTCCTAATAATTTTAGTAAAACCATTCAATTTTATTCTAAAATGAACTATTTTATGAAGTAATATTATAAAACTATTATATATATATATAATTCACCAATTAAAATATTTGTAGTAAGAAAAAAAACTTATTGTTTGTAACAAGTATCAGGGCACAATTTGTTTCAGCTTCTTTATTTCATATTCACATACTTCATTTTAATTATCTATCTCATGTTTAACAATAATTAAAGCTATTTTTTACTAAAATGAACTGTTAGTTTTGCTATATGCTTATAGTATATGTAAGCATATGAATTACATAAGCATATGATGAGCAATATTGGATTTATTATCCCAATGTTAATTTCTAATTTGATATTGTAAAATAAAAATCCCGTATTCAAATTACCTAGCATAAATTTATATATTCTTGATGAAAAATTATTCCATGTTATTTAAACACGTTTTCTGCAATTATTGAGCTTTATTTACTCACCTCTTGCATTTCTCCTTTATTATTATTATTACTTAAACGAATATTTCACAGATTGGTAGTCATGCAAAATATTCTATCGCACCCCCTTCTTTATTTTTTTAAAATCAATTCCCACCTGGTTGCTATAAAATTTTATTAAAATGTGAATACTTCCCTTTATTCTATATCAAAAACAGGAACAGGTATGTAAAAATTCGCTTAGAATGATAAATGCATTTCATCATTTAACCCTTTTGCTCATCCATCACACTTAGGAAATTTTTTCACTTCAGATCTGTTGAAATATTTGATAGAAGTATTTTAAGCTTCAACATTAAGATGTTAAGTATTAGGTACAAGATTAATTTTGTCCATTTTTTATAAAACTGAACTGATGTATTTTTTTAAAAAATATATTTACCTTTAAAGGAAGAAACTGACAGAAAATATGATATAAAAGTGCGAACACACGCACTCACATTTTTCTAAACTGATTTAAGCATTTTAAAATGTTTGTTTTAGTTTTCCTTTTTTTTTCGTTTTATATTTATTTTATTATAAATAAAACATTGAATACTAAACGTAATAACCTTTTACAGCCGTATTTACTGTAACAGCTTCACTTCGCACAATGGCAGAGTTCAATTGTATTATAATAATTATTATAAATACTAGTAATAATTATTTGGTTTCGCTTTTAAAAAAGGTAACTACTAAAATAAGAAAAACAAATAAAGTATAAGTTTTGATCAGTTATCTTTCTCTGGACTTTGTTTTTTTTCTTCGTTTCATTGTCTTGTGATGGTATATACAACTAAGCAATGAATTTTTGGCAAACATTGTCTCAAATTTGAAGTATCCTGAGATATGGTGGAATTTTTAGCATGTGTTTATGTTTTACTACACGATAATTTTAAACGAGAAAAAATCACGACCTTAACATGTAAATTATTTTTATATAGAAGCCTTGCTTAGTTATGCCATCTAAAAAGAAAATATCCAAATAAGTTTGTCATATAAAAAATTGTGCTGCAAGTTATGCATTTAACAATAGTCTCATATTGCAATTTTAAAGCAAGCTCTCCGTAACTGCATTTTCATGAAATCTTTAAGATGTAAAAACTTCATTAATACTGGCTTCAGCTATTTTTTTAAACATTCGTGCATTGTTTAGTATTTATTATTATTACTCCACCAATAGCTATGGTATTTAAGACTTTAACAGTGACCTTTTAATAAAGTATTTGAATAATCAGTCACGTCAATTTCCTTAAACATATCTTGGGCCATTCCATGCAAAAATTGAATTTACAAGCTGTTGAAAACAGAACCTACAGTGATATATCCTTAATCTTAAAGGAGAAGTTGCAATTAAGATACATTCAAATGCTTGAATTATGACCCATAAAATTTATTTTTGCTTAACTCGAAAACTCTTGCAAGCTATACACTAAAACTCTTCGCAATTATTCAATTATATGATTTATTGAATCTCAAATATAAGAAGTGTTCATCATTTCCACCTCTTATTACAAATAATAACCTTATTCTTGCGATGAATGGCAGAATTTTGATACCTAGGGCCGTCTTGATAGGAATTGCGATACAAAGAGAGGCGTATAGAACCGTCTGAAACTCTACTATGGGACTAGCATCAGTTCCTTCCCCATTCTGCTTGAATAAATAGCCAAGGGGGAATCGCGGTGCAGAGAGCACTCTGTCCTCGACTCCAAATTGGCGAACATAATTGAATCTGAGAACATAATAGAACCAATGTTTCTGTAATACGATTGAATGAGTATATGGCTGTGAATAGCGATTAAGATACTATGCCTTACAGCATAGGAATCTCGTACAAAACAGTCCGACTTAATTCAGTTCGTTATTTTGCAGAAGAATGTTTTACGGTTTAGATTTGAATTGATTAAGCCGAAATATATGTATAAAGCACTCCCATCGTGTATTGTGTTTCAGAAAATCATAAATTAATCAATTATGTCATGCTGTTGAGAGTGTATTGTAAATTGTTTATATGATATTTTAGTATTTTCTTAAGTTTGGATTTTCGAACTTTATTTGAAAAAACTAATTTGTTTCTGTCAAAGGAGGTTTACATAAAATTACAAAGTTTGTATCAAACTGTTTCAAATACAATTTACTTTACTCTGCCTCTTTTGTTTAATTAATTGTTCACTAAGCGCTGTGCTTTGAAGCTGCACCAGATACAATTGTGCTTATTGACAATGTGCATCGTATTCTAAACTGTGGAGATGTGACAAGGAAGAGACTCTTCTCCGTTCCATGAGTATTTTCTAAAGTTCTAAATAAATACTCTGGGCATAGCAACCGCGTATCTGGCGTATTAAAGGTACGGGTCCCCTGGCTCCAGACCCAGCATCTGGAAGGAAAAAATCGATGAAAAATTAAGGGGGCCTGTAAAAGTGCCATCAAAGTATTTTCGATAAAGGGCTACGCTAGTCATAGGAACGCTTTTTTCTCGAGCAAAATATGTATTGACTTTTAGTAGTTGAACATGTTAATATACGATTGAATTGAATATGTAATAGAGGATAAAACAATGTCTATATTAGCGGGTTCAGAGAGCCACTCTGAATCTTATTCCTATCATGGGACTAACCGCACCCAGGCTGTTTTCTAATAGTCTATGTAACTTGATAATAATTGATTGATAATAATTGATAATAATTGATAACTTGATTGTAACTCTTTTCTCTTTTTTTTTCTGTGATGCGATGTGTGAAAAAATCTAAATGTCGCTGTGTCTAGACATGTCGTCACTATTACAGTAACAATAAAATAATTACCATATTTGCAATTCTATTCAACCATCTCTTCGTTCGAAAGTTAAATTAACTGAAACATTCAATTGTGTATCTGAAATAATATATATTTTTGCAAAACCTCTTTTTCGTAATACTTATATTATTTAAATAGTAAGAAAATAGTGCCGAAGTAAGTTTTTAAAAAAAACACATTATTTAATGTGAGTTTTCAGACTATATAAGCACATTAGAACCTGTTTTTGTGCGGTTCTTTTTTAATGCGATTTTATTTTTGAGCAATTTTTTCTGTGTGATCTTTTTTATGCGGTATTTGAATTTTAACGGCTTTTGTCACCACTATAATGTATTCTATCAATGTACTAGTGATGATCAGAGAATGTTAGGACCTCCCTGCAAAGTTAGTCTTAACCTTTAATATTTTACAAAGTGGGTAAATATGTACTTGGTGTTAGTCAGGCTTTGGGCTCACCCCACCCCACCTTGTGAGGCAGGAGTTGGGGATGTACGTTACGCCAAGCTACTGTAATGTACATATATACACTTCAAGACGCAGTGTTCATTTGTTATAAACAGACTCCCGACAATGCACGTTCAGTTGCTTTCTCCCAATGCGCCAACAGTCCACGCTTGATCGAAGACGAAACTTTCAATGACAGTGACAAAATCAATAATTTGATAGATTATGAAGACAGACAAGAAGAACTGGATTTTGGAGAGCGGATAAAATATATGCAGGGATACAGCTTTCCAACAAATTGGAAAAGCATTTTCTTAAAATAGATACCAATTTCGAAAAGAGTATGAAGTTTCACAAAAAGAGCTTCGATCATGCATATCAGGTTATCGTGACGTTCACAAGCAACTGACCAACTGACCTTTGTCACAAAAACTTTTCTCTTACTTTATGGTAGCAAAAAATAAATCAGTTAAAATTATATCTTCAAGTGACGAAAGCGATTTTGAACTTATTCGTCAAAGGGAACGCTTTGATTACGATGCGTAGCAATGAATTATGTTTGTGTATTTTGAAAACTTCTCCATGTATACAATGAGAAAATTAATGTTTTTAAAACACTTCCATGTGTAATTTAATTATTTATATCGTTATGGAAGTACTTTCCCATAAATTTCGTAAATAATTGGCGTATTTTCTATGTGCAACATTTTTATACGGTCCCTTTCCACCGCATAAAAAAAGATTCTGTAGTATTTCCACAAAGTTGTTTGTTTTATGTAAGAATTTCTGAAATTTTCGAATATTTTTTGTGCGTTTATTTTTATTCGGTCCCTATTTACCACACGAAAACAGATTTTACTGTAAATCATTAAAATAAATAATATCCCATTTGTCGAACATAGTTAAAGAACGGGATGATAATTCTTTTATTTTAATTTTGTTTAATTGAATAAGAAAAAATAATAAATGTGCAGCAAAAAACATTTTTCAATTTAAAATGTTATTGATATAGAAAAAAATTACTAATAATGGTTTCGTGTTTTTAAAAGAAGAAATAATAAATAATAATTTCGAGTTTCAACGATTTTTTTATCTTTGTACTTTCAAGCCATTAAATTGAGTTAATTAATGCATATAAAGGTGAATTAATTTTGATTGTGTTTCAAAGTACACATTTATATATTGTTTTCCATTTTATAGTAAGAAAAAAAGCCTTGCAAATTTTATTCTGGGTTTTTCCCCCTAATAAACCAGATAATAGGTGTTTTTAGCGCTATTTATTTTATCAAATACATTTTAATCGAAAAAGAAACAAGGAAAACTGAAGTAAATCATAATATTTAATAAAATAATAATTTACTCTTCCTGCTGAAATTGGTTTTTTTTCCATTCTGTTTTGTCTTTTCAGTACTTTTTATTATTGTTATTCATGTAAAATTCATTAATTTCATTTTTAAAGATAATAATGAAATATGGTTTTCGTATTTTTAAAAAGTCTTTTTTATTCAGAAATGTATAATTTAATATTTATTACCTTCTTTTTTTTATAATAATCAAAGCATATTCATTTATGTAGTTGTGTCATTTGATCAAAAGGCTTTATTTTTGTTAAAGTATCCGACAGCTTTCGGAACCGTGATTTTGCAAAAGCGTGCAAACGAATATTTTTTTTTATATTTAATATCCCTTACATTAGAATACACTTTTAAGAATTTATTACAATAAAAAAATTATTTAAAAGCAAAATTTTTTCAAATATGGACTTAGAATTACCTTTTTTCAAAACATTCTCCTTTTATGAAAAAAGTCTTCTTTAATATTAACATTTTGGCTATAAATAGCTAAGACTTCTCCAAAGGGCCTGAACTACGACTTTTAAAAAAATTCCCTTTATTTTCAGAGTTACTACCGATTGAAATAATTATCAGAGTTTTTCTGTTAAAATTTCTTCTCTCAATGTATTAAAATTTGGATAAATCCACTTCTAAATTATTTTTTTCAAAAATCTTCGTTCAGATTCTGTACAGAGGTCTAATCTATATACAAGCTAAATATTATTATTACAGAAGAATTGTCTATAAAATAAAAATGTTTGGAAAATAAATAATTCTATGTTCGTTTTTTTTCCAAAATATTGCATTTAAGTCATTTTTAATTGTAATAATATTCTTAAGACAATTTCATACGTGTATTCTAATCTAAGTGTGACCCTAAATATTAAAAAAAATTCATTTGTACGCATTTGAAAAACCACAGTTCCAAAAGTACTTGTAGTTGGATACCTTAAAATGATTTTGTAACAATATAGCTCTATTTTTATTAACAGAATTACACTTTATAGAGAAACTTTATTCTGTCATCATTATATATTATAGTAAATATAATATTAAAAATATTTTGAAAATATAGAACATGGAAATAAAAAATTAATAAATTAACTATCACACACAATGGGCCACATAATTAGCCACATTACATACATCACATTTACTTAATATATGCAATATAAATAATTACTGATTACTACTTTCGGAAAAATGCAATTGAAAAAGATTATAAATGGATAATGTTTTTGATATTTAGTGTCAGTTAAATTATAAGTAAAAACAAAAATTGTCCTAAAAATATTTTTACAAGAAAAAATGTCCAAATGCAATTTTTTGACAAAAAATTAATGACTTATTTTCAAAACATTCGCTTTTTGTGAACAAGGCTTCTATGATAATAATAATTTTCCAATAGTATTTGTCTGTTAAGATTTCTATAACGGGATTGAAATAAAATTTTGAAGTATGTAATTTAGACGAGGATTTATTCATATTTAATTATATCTAGAGTAGAGAAATTTTAACAAAAATACCAATAATTATTTTAATTAACAGTAATTCTTAAAATAAAGTTTTTCAAGAATTTTAGTTGAACCCCGATATAGAACTCCACGAACTATACCTAGGTCAAATGCTATTATTACTGAATAATAACAATTGCCGAAAAATTGCTTTTAAAGGATTTTTTCTTGTAATAATATTCTTAAAGTAGTTTTATATGTATATTCTATAATTCAGTTGACACCAAATGTTAAAAAAAATATTTATTTATAAGCTTTTTCAAAATCACGATTCTGTTCACGTAGTCAGTTATCTTAACAAATCATTTTAGCAGGCATTACGACGAAAATTATGAAGCATAAAATGAAAAATATATAACAAAACGTTAAAAATATATAACGTATAAAATATATAACAAAGAAACTATTTCCATTTATTGAATTATGTACGCCAATTAAGACATTATTTGCTAGAGCACAACACAGTGCATATATTATTAATAATAGTAATTATTATTATAGATTATTAGTGGTAATAACTGCTTCAATATTGAAAGTATTGAGTAAATTTACAAGATATATAATGAAAATATTTTCAAGTGAAACTTCACGGAGTCATACCCCAGATTCAAAATAATGCATACTTTTATCAGATAGATGCGAAAAACATTTAAAAAAATAAAGTAAAAATCTGTTAAATTCTAAAAATTCCGTTCAACTAAATAAAGATCTTGGGAAACCTCGAAACTAAAAATAAATATAAAAAAAAGTTGCAAGATCGCAGTGTCTGGAGGATCTTTTCTTTAAAAAAAGACTCAAAGTTCTGGAAAAATTTCGGCACTGTTTTTCTTTCTTATCAGATAGTTGAAGCGAAAGAACGAAAAAAAAAAGACGGGCAAAAGTAAAATAAAAACCCCAGTCTAACCAGAACCTCCAGCGATCAATAGATCCTACGAAACAGGTCCAAACTTTTAAGCAAACGAGCTTAAGGTGGTGGGTGCAATGGCATATCGGAAAGAAGAAAATTTTAACTGAAACCGTATCTTCGGTTCCCCTCTGACTCATAAAAGACTCATCGCTACCATTATATTGGTCCCCTTCAGAGCAATTTTTGAAATGGGAAGAACTCAGTTTAAATATCGCCTCCGAGAATATTAGGAGTTAAACTGGGTCTTCGCAATTTCTGCGAAATCATTCGCATTCTTTGATTTTTGAAAGTTCAAACCGACTCTAATTGGGCTATTTTTAGTTATGGAGAAAAGGTCTCTGGAGTGAGAAATGAGATAAAAATATGCAGTTTAATTCTCCATTAGTGGAATATTTGTTCACTGTTTTTCTTAATGATATAGTTACGAACTTTGTGTAAAATAGTGTAAATAATCTGTATTTGGATGTGTAAATCATTTATGTTATATTTAATTTATGTTAAAATTGTGTAAAAAAAATATTCGCAAGCAACGCCGTCCCATTTGTTATAATGACGATTCAATGAGAACTTGGCGACTTGGCAACCAATTTGTTGAACATTTTGGCTATTTGGCGAACATGATGGAGACCATTTTTACGAGTTTGGGCCCCTCTGGATTCTTGAGGAAAAAGTGGAGAAATCCACTGATTTCAGTATCTATGATGCAAGCGGATCTTTTTCGAAAGATCCGCAACATCTCCCAGTTCACTTCTCGTATCTCTTTAAACTTTTTGGGAGGGCCGCTCTCTCGCCTCCTACAATTTCTGATTCGAGGGTGCAAGGACCTGCACACAGCACTCTAAGTCTGAGTCCCAAATAACATTGGTTCTTGAGGATTAAAGTCTGTCTGACAAAATGTGTGAAACCATTAATTATCCAGTCAATTCGATACGAGAATATGATTCTTGGCATTTCTTTCTCACAATTACCACCATCCCTTCCACACATGTGCAGCATGGCAACGTGTTAGAGGAAAGAAAGAATAGAGAGCTATTTAAATAGGCATGCTCCATCTATAGTTCACTCTGAAGAAAGGGCCATAAGGTGCGACTATTAGCCTAGGATGTCAAAGAATAAAAGAGGAGTAGCAGTCAACTGGCTAAGAAACGACGCTACACTTTGAACATAGAAGTGCGCCGAAGGTACCAAAAGGGGAGGGGGGGGTGGAGAAAATAGGAAAAATCCATTTTGACAATTTTCGAAATTACAATTAGTTTAAAAGATGTTAATTAAAAACGTTAAAATGTCTAACTGATCTACTCATACATGCCGTCCATCGTTCAAAGACACCAAAAAATGGTAAAGGGAAAGTTTTCGTCCTTTTTGAAACTGTCACTATCCTTTTGTACACAAATCTGACAAAAGTATTCCCAAGATCGAGCAAATTGCTTATTTCGACAGGAAACGGCATAATTTTTTTAACGAAATAACAATATTTTGGATTGTTTAAGGTTTCTTCCAAAATGAACAATTTTTCCTTCGTTATTTTGGGTAACATAT